>CANTUR010001937.1:30000-34077 GCA_947683625.1 Mallotus nudiflorus
CAAACGTGTAGTAATTTTTACTGATAATCAACAAAATACAGATACTTATAATAATACCAAAGACACAACGAATTTTGACCAAATAGACGAAGTTACTTTGATCCGTTATTCACAACAATCAGACTTTCGTCGAGACATAATAAAAGGATCCGTGCGAGCACAAAGACGTAAAATAGCTATTTGGGAACTGTTTCAGGCAAATGCACATTCTCCCCTTTTTTTGGACAGAATAGACAAATCCTTTTTTTTTTCTTTTGATATTTCCGAACTGATAAAAACAATGTTTATAAATTGGATGTGTAAAAACACAGAATTCACAATTTCAAATTCTACTTATACAGAGAAAAAAACAAAAGAAAGTAAGAAAAAAGACGGGGACAAAAGAGAAGACGACAAAAGAGAGGAAAAAGCTCGGATAGAAATAGCTGAAGCCTGGGATAGCATTCTTTTTGCTCAAGTAATAAGAGGTTGTATTTTAGTAACCCAATCGATTCTTAGAAAATATATTATATTGCCTTCATTAATAATAGCTAAAAATGTCATTCGTATACTATTTTTTCAAATTCCCGAATGGTCGGGGGATTTAAAGGATTGGAGTAGAGAAATGCATGTTAAATGCACCTATAATGGAGTTCAATTATCAGAAAAAGAATTTCCGAAAAACTGGTTAACAGATGGGATTCAAATAAAGATACTATTTCCTTTTCGTCTAAAACCTTGGCACAGATCTAAGTTAAAACTCCCTCATAAAGATCCAATGAAAAAGAAAGTACAAAAAAATGATTTTTGTTTTTTAACAGTTTGGGGAATGGAAGCTGAACTCCCTTTTGGTTCTCCCCGAAAACGGCTTTCACTTTTTGAACCCATCTTTAAAAACTTGAAAAAAAAATTCGAAAAATGAAAAAAAATGGTTTTCAAGTTATAACAATTTTAGAAGAAAGAAGAAAATTATTTCTAAATTTATCAACAGAAAAAAAAAACTGGGTCGTCAAAAACATTTTATTTCGAAAAGAAATAATAAACAAATTTTCAAAATCAAAAAGAAATAAAATTCGATTATCTGGAGTTAACGAAGTATATGAATTGAATGCAACTAAAAAAGAAAAAGATTTGTTAATCAATAACAATAATCGGACGAGTCATAAATTGTCCACCCCAATTCGATCTATGGTTTGGGCAAATTTTTCACTAACAGAAAAAAAAAATGAAAGATCTTTCTGCTAGAAGAAAGATAATCCTAAATCAAATAGAAAAAATTTCAAAAGAAAAGGAAAAAAAAATTCTAACCTCGGAGATAAATATTAGTCCTAACAAAATAAGTTATAATGCTAAAATATTAAAATCATCAAAAAATTTTTCACAGATATTAAAAAGAAGAAATGCTCGATTAGCAAATAAATTCCATTTTTTTATAAAAATTTTGATTGAAAGGATATACATAGATATCTTTTTAGGTATCATTAATATTCCGAGACGCAATGCACAGCTTTTTCTTGAATCAACAAAAAAAATTATTACTAAATACATTTACAATAATGAAGAAAATCACAAAAAAATTGATAAAACAAATCAAAATACAATTCACTTTATTTCGATTATAAATAGAAAAAAGTCAAGTAATCTTGCTGTTTTTAATAAGAATAATAAGAATTCGCAGATTTTTTGTGACATATCTTCCTTGTCACAAGCGTATGTATTTTACAAATTATTACAAATCCAAATTATTAACTTATATAAGTTAAGATCTATCCTTCAATATCATGGCCTTTTTATAAAGAATGAAATAAAGGAGTATTTTAGAGTCCAAGGGATATTTCATTTCGAATTAAAAGAAAAAAATGTTAGAAATTCTGTAATGAATCAATGGAAAAACTGGTTAAAGAGTCATTATCAATATAAATACGATTTATCTCAGATTAGATGGTCTCGATTAATACCACAAAAATGGCGAAATAGAATCAATCAACACTCTATGGTTCAAAAGAAAAAATTAAACAAACGGAATTTATATGAAAAAGACCAATTAATTCAGTTTGAAAAAAAAAATGATTTTGATTTTGAGGCAGACTCATTACCAAAGCAAAAGATAATTTTAAAAAACACTATAGATATAATCTTTTATCATATAAATCTATTAATTATGAAAATAAGAAGGACTCATATATTTATGGATCACCATTCCAAATAAATAATAAACAAAAGATTTCTTATAATTACAACACAAAAAAAAGCAACCCTTTCGACATGTTGGAAGGTATTCCTATCAATAATTATCTAGCGGAAGATGACATTATTGATATGGAGCAAAGCAAATATTTTGATTGGAAAATTCTCCATTTTTGTCTTAGAAAAAAGGTCGATATTGAATCTTGGATCGATACTGGAAGCGAAGATAAAAAAAATACTCAGACTAATAAGTCTCAAATAATTAAAAAAATTGATAAAAAAAAGATTTTTTTTCTTACAATTCACCAAGATCAAGAAATCAATTCATCCAATCAAAAAAAAACCTTTTGATTGGATGGGAATGAATGAAGAAATACAAAAAGGTCTCATATCAAATTTTGAACTTTGGTTCTTTCGAAAATTTGTAATACTTTACAACACATATAAGATAAACCCGTGGGCGATACCAATCCAATTTCTTCTTTTCAATTTTCATAGAAATGAAAATGTTAGTAAAACTAAGAAAATCAACGAGAAGAAAAATGGCGATCTTTTTATATCTATATCATCGAATGAAAACAAAATTATTGAATTAGAGAATCGAAATCACGAAGAAAAAGAATCCGAAGACCAAGCGGACTTTGGATCAGTTTTCACAAATCAAGAAAAAGATATTGAAGAAGATTATATGGGATTAGGTATGAAAAAAATAGACATAAAAAGCAAAACAAAAGTCATACGGAAGTAGAACTTGATTTCTTCCTAAAACGATATTTATGTTTTCAATTAAGATGGAATGGTTCTTTAAATCAAAAAATAATCAATAATATCAAAGTATATTGTCTCCTGCTTAGACTGACAAATCCACGAGAAATTATTATATCTTCTATTCAAAGACAAGAAATAAGTCTGAATATTCTGATGGTTCAGAAGGATTTAACTCTTACAGAATTGATGAAAAAGGGAATATTGATTATCGAACCTGTTCGTCTGTCGGTAAAAAATGATGGACAATTTCTTTTGTATCAAAACCGTGGGTATCTTATTAGTTCATAAGAACAAACAACAAATTAATCAAAAATACAGAGACAAAATCGATTCGATTTCTATTGAAAGGCATCAAAGTATAATTGGAAATAGAGACAAAAATGATTATGATTTACTTGTTCCAGAAAATATTTTCTCCCCGAAACGTTGTAGAGAATTAAGAATTCTAATTTCTTTCAATTTAAAAAATAAAAACAATATTCATATAAATACAGAAATTTGCAACGGTAATAACATAAAAAACCGTGGTCCCGTTTTTGATAAAAGCAAACATTTTGATAGAGATAAAAATAAACTAATTAAATTCAAATTTTTTCTTTGGCCCAATTTTCGATTAGAAGATTTAGCTTGTATGAATCGTTATTGGTTCGATACTAATAATGCCAGTCGGTTCAGTATGGTAAGGATATGTATATATCCACGGTTCAAATTTTGGTAAGGATGCATTTTTCATATATATCCCATAGCATATTTCATCCAGAAAGGAATCAATGGAATTTTTTTACTTTTCATTTTAGGTAGAATTTTGTTCTCTTTTGTAAGCGAAGAAATATATCATCCTTTTGTATCTATAACCGAATAAAAAAATTGGATTGATTAATGAGAAATTTTCAATTTTATTTGACAAAATTTTGAATTAGTAACTTGAATTACTAACAAGTAGAGATTTTTATTTTATGTATATCAAATTAAAATGAACTAACATTATTATTTATTAATACAATACATTTTTTGATTTTTTTTTATTACTGATCAATAGAAATAAAAAAGATCTTAATCTTAAAAAGGGTGGGCTATTTTATGGTAAAAAATTCATTCATTTCAGTTATTTCACAAGAAGAAAAAGACGAAAACAAAGGATCT
>CANTUR010001938.1:0-48590 GCA_947683625.1 Mallotus nudiflorus
AACGAGTGTACCGAACCCCACGGTGAAAGGATTGGTAATCTACTCTTTGTGCCGGAGATCGTTTCCTCGTAGGTTAAGTGTTCATCGTCACTTGAGTCAAACTAAGGATTCAGTATAGTAGACCATGATAGTATAGTGATTCTATCCCCTATCCTCTTTTCTTAGACCGATTTATTTCGTTTCGGGATGGCTTTGCCTGAATCACGAGTCGTATTGGCTTACGATCACCTAACCACCTATGATAAAAAGACTAGTCAGTAACTAAAGACAATCCAAGCATAACCCTAGCTCCGAAAATCTAACGAAAGGGAGGCGGATGAGTAATAACCTAATAAAGATCGACCTCTAAATCCGTATAACCTCGCAGCTACCCAACACCTGAAAAGGCTGCCGAAACAACATTAGTGGACCGCCTAATGCTGTCAGCGGAACTCAAAGTGAGCGCCTTACCAAAACAAATCGAGATCTTCAACTTAGTTGGGCTATTGTCTAGACGTGGGATTAGAGTTCAGAGTTGCTGCTACTTGTGCGGCAAGGAAGATGAAACATTGGATCACCTATTGCTTCATTGGTTGTATACTCGCTCCATTTGGAAATGTTTAATCTTGACTTTCTATATTCCCATGCTCTTGGGAAAGAAAAAAAGGGCTTCAGACCCATAATTCAACCTAGCCAACCAACGTGGGAGCTTCTTATAATAGTTGAAGTTCCAAAACCTTGAGATGAAGAAGGGAAAGCGTAAGTGAACTCGATCCAATGGCGGAGGAAGTGAGTGAGTCCAGATCTGAAGCTGCTCTCTAAGGTGGTAAAGGAGACCCTTCTAGAGAATGTTTGCAGCTCACACCCAGATGTTAGCAGCCCATGCGAATGTGGAGAGCCGCTCAATAAGAGCGCGAACGATAGGGAAATGAGAACAGACGAAGGAAGACACATGGGGTACGGCAAAGAAGATCCGAAAGACTAATCTAATGCCTTGGGCGCCAGTGCCTTCTCCAAGCGAGCCAATCCAATAAGGGATTTTTATTTTGCACGATAGACCTCTGGACCATCAGACTAGAAAGCAGTTGATTATAGGACTGCGCTTTTTGGGTATACATCGCGCCACCATACAAACATGATAGGATACGAGATGTTAGAAGGTGCACCCCTTTACTTTACTGCGAGGCCAAGTTAGAGATCGCTCGCTATCTGGAATCTTGAACGGCTCCTAGCAGCAAACTTGTCGTCGGTTACCTTTTAGAATAATGCCAACCGGCATCAAAAGGTCTGAAAACCTCTCTCTCATGCAAATCTTCTTCCCCTAATAGAGTCAGAAATAGGAGTACCACAAGGAGAGGGGACACCAACGTATGAAACCACGGGTACCGCCGACATAGGCTAAACCGCTCCTTAGTCCTCCATAGAGGGTGTCCATGGGATAAAATCTCCTCATGTTATCGCGTCCAGAAGTTCTTCCATCCATCCCTTCCACAGGTCCTGAGCTTGTGCTCCATCCCTACTCCAACCGCCTGGATTAACTGTGCTTGAACTGCGGAAATGAAATATCTACTTTTACCAGCTTCAAATCAAAGCTTGACTAATAGGAGCGCGCTAGCGCGTGCATCCGTTTTTCAGCTGGGGCCCTCGAGCCTGGGGGTTTTCATTTTTTCACAGTTGCACCTTCGTTGACGGGTCCTGAGCTGCTTTTCTAGCTAACCGCATTCGGCAATGTGGTTATTCTATTCCATTCAATAGCAATGCTGCCGACTCCTCTCTCCTATGTCTTATAGTCCTAATCGGGGAAGTCTGCTTTGCAGAGAGTGCAGCAACGGAGCGCCAGTCCTTAGCATGAATCTTTCTATGAGCTATGCCCAAAGCATTCGAAGAATAAGGCGTGGGATGGGACTACTTGTTCGTTCGACTGCTTTTTCGTTCTCAGATCCAGTCTTTACTGCTGTTAAAAGAAAAGCTTACCCTGAGCTTGAACTGGCTGTGGGATCTTTCCCATCTAGTAGCCCAGCCCTTCCGACAAGAGCAGTTACGCCTTTTCCTAAAGCCCTTACTAAACCACCAGGACTTAGCCTAGCGACCACGGAAAGCATAGTCAGAAGAGCTGAAACAATAGCCATGTCATATTCCTCGGGAATTGCCATTCCTTAAGAAAGGAAGAACTAAAAGCAGCCTTTATTAAATAACCCGAAGACGAGCTAACTTGGCTTGATGCAGGAAATGGAATCACATCAAGAAAGAAGGCTAGGAGCTACGCACCTTTATTAGGCCCGCGGATGACTGAACTGCCTTTCGAACTGAACTACCACGACTCTATTAGAAAGTAGAATTACCAACTATTATACGAATTTTCAAGTGGATGATCTTTTGAAAGGAATAAATAATGGATTTACATCACGATATCTTTTTCTTCCTCATTCTGATGTTGGTTATTTTAGTTGCATTGCTTTCATTTTTTTTTTACGCTGCGGCTCGCCTGTGGGTGGGTAAAAAAGTGTTATATGGAGGGGCAAGAGGCATTTTATACTTCTGTCTCCCCTTCCGGTCATCAAGGAAGAACTCGAACAAGAGCTCAAAGGCATTCTTCTTTTTGTTGGTTCATAGTCCATTTTGGTCTTGTTACTTTATGTTTCGGAGTCAATTGATCTCTCGATCAAGTTCTAACTAGAAATATCTTAAGAGAAGAAAAACAAGAAATCGTTTGGATTCGAGGCGAAACCCTTCTCCGCCGTTACGAAGTGCTTTTGCTCTCATCTTCGAAAAGGAAGGCTAGAGTAAGGGGGGACTTAGTCTCGTTCCCATAGTTTGTTTTCCCCCGGGTTTAGGAATTGTCCACCTAAGCGCCCTGAAGAGCAGTGGCTCAATTGCAGCGCACCAACTGAGAGATACACTAAATGTATCAAAGCTCAATCGAAAAAAAAGAGCAATCAATTAGATCCTTACGTTACGCTCCTGGGACTCCTCGGCGCAGGGAGTACGGGCCTTCATCTCCAGGAGAAAAGCATCGAGTGCGCGGGTGCAGCTTTCGACAAAACAAATTCATTCATTCTCGAAGTTATGGCGGAATGCAGCAAATCCCCGGCCGTGCTGGTTCTTCCCTCCACACGTTCTCAAAGCGATCGATAAAGTGAAGTACCAGAGGATTTTTCGGGATTTTTCTTTCGGAAGAAAAAGATTGAAATGACTGTTCATAATTTCACCTATACCTTTGAGATTCAAAAAGAATTGGATTTTCTTATGAAATGTTTATTATTATTAATTTGATAGCTCTCTTCTTTAAAACTTATGCCGTAGAAGCTGACATCAGGCTATTGGCGTTTTATCTGCATCTTCTCGACCAAGACCCGGAAGGGGTTCGCTTTGTTTGGGATGAACTCGCAAGGACTCGACCCGAGGACTTCCCTCGTAGAGTGGCGTCTTTTATAAGACTCTCTCAGTGGAACTAAAAAAAAAGAGTTTGAGCTCTTTTGGCTTACTTTTAGCCACGCGGGGCGGCTATCCGCATGTGTCCCAAACGTCAATTTTTTTGTAATGGGTATGTTTTGAATTCAACCTATCCTTATACGCTCTAAAAAGGGGTCATGGACTCCTTTTTTGCCCCTTTCTACATTCCATTTTTTATTGAGCCTGGTGTGGAATCACCATCATTACACATGAATTCTTAGTATGGCTGCTGGTCTAGCGATCCCTCCTAGCCGCCGCCTAGAGTGCAGCCTGCCTGCTGAAGACCGTAACGTAAGTAACTCCGTGCTCCATACGGGAGAAATGAAAGCAGAATTCGTTCGGATCCTCCCACATGTTCAATCTTTTTTTAGCGGTTTTCCCAGAGATCTTTATCATTAATGCAACCTCCATTTTGCTCATTCATGGAGTTGTATTTAGTACCTCTAAGAAATATGATTATCCGCCGTTAGTCAGTAATGTGGGTTGGCTTGGATTACTTAGTGTTGCGCGCCTAGGAGTGCAGCGCGCTTTGGGATGCGGAGGCGACCAACGGAAGCTCGACTGGTTGGAGAGGAGCGAAAAGCCCAGCCCCCTAACCTAATGCGGCACCGGGTTTGGACCGCAGGGAACCGTAGCATGGGGACGTCTGATCCTTTTGCCGCCGCATGGCTGGCTAATCGTACGCAGCAGGCTCGAAGACCCCTGGTTCTGGAAGGCACATGAGTCCGAACGCTATGTTGAATGTGCGACCGACACTACACTACGTAGGTACCTGTGCAGATGAGGCGTCGGTCGGTCCTAGAAACGGCGGCAGCGGCGCGAGGAGTTAACGACCGGGCGTGCTGCAACCTAGGGATCACCAGGCAGCTCTTTCGCTCTATAGGGATCGGGGGGGGCATAGCACAATTCTTCTTGGAGGAGGGTTGTTTTGCCCAGGTGACTGATCCTGCCATAATGTACTCCTACCTATTAAATTAAAGCATCGGCAACCGAAGTCGAGCATACATACGACGACGTGAATAGCCGGGAGGAAAGAAAGGGCGGTAGATGATAATGAAAAAGGGCGCCGCGGGCGGAATAGATGAGTGAAAAGTGCCATGGAGTGAGGAATATCCCGAGTCTCATGTAAGACAACTAAATGCACCTCGAGGTGCTGCCAAGGAACTGGGGGGACCTTCTCGAGCACAGGATAGGCAATTGAGAGATAGAGCTAGCCTATTCGTTATGGGGAATCCATGCTCCGGGCCGAATAGAGCTTACCTCCGGCACCTGGCTTTCTCTGGCGCATATTAGCTTAGCTGCGGCCGGTTTGGCTTCCTCTCTGGCGGCCACTTTCCTTACCTTACCCACGCTACACTCTCACTCCAAGCTACGCCTGCTGAGCAAAATGCATTGCGATTTCCTCTTTTGTGGACGCACCGGAATATGATCCGGGACGGGAAGAGAAAGACTTTTTTTTTCTTCGGCGGGCTTTCTCTCGTAAAGCCAAAGACGCCCCAAGACAAGGTACAACTGTTAGAAAGGGGACATGATCAATAGAACCTGGCTGGATCGGGGCTGGGATAGTGGCGCCCATTCCTAACCAGTTCCGAAAAGGTTCGCTCATACTGGAGGGAGCATCCCCGCTTAGTGATCGGTCCGCTAGTTCACGCAAATCCGAAGAAGTTATCACGGACGAGCCACATGCAGGGAAACTTGCACGTGTGGTTCTGGCCGGGCTTTCCTGAGGTATCTAATAACCTTGCTTCTGCTCGCCGCTGGCGCACCTCTCCTAACTATTGCCCATTTATTCTGGAATAATCTTTTTAGGAGGGACAATTTTACATATTTCTGTCAAATCCTTCTATTATTAAGTACGGCTGGTACCATTTCGATGTGTTTCGATTCTTCCGAACAAGAGAGGTTTGATGCTTTTGAATTCATTGTATTAATTCTACTTCCTACTCGCAGTATGCTCTTTATGATCTCGGCTCATGATTCAATTGCCATGTAATTTAGCTATTGAGCCTCAAAGTTTATGTTTTTATGTGATCGCAGCATCAAAAAGAAAGTCTGAATTTTCCACGGAAGCCGGCTCGAAATATTTGATCTTAGGTGCATTTCCCTCTGGAATATTATTGTTTGGGTACGACCGGACAACTACCGATATCTTTTGATATCTTTCATTTTTTAATGTTGTTGTTAAATATGTATCTATCTTTCTATATCGTAAACTATCGGATCGGGTATTACTTAGATGTGAAACTTGCAGACCTCATTGGTTGTGATATTGATCTTACGGGGGGACGAAAATCAAAGAATATATAGACTTGTAGAGACCCTCTATGTAGTTGTCTATCTAGGGCGATCGATCTACATCTTTCCCCATAGCCCTGGGGCTGTGTCTCGATCTCCTACGTGCGAAATCTGAGGGACTAGTTCCTATGGAGATTCCCCTTGGTCTAATTCCACGCCTTATGACGAAAAGGGAGTCGGCGTGGCGTAAAGTTAAGATTGAGGGAAGTAGAGAAAAATTCCCTTCTGGGGTATTCCGATGGTGTAACCTAGGCAACGAAAAATGGGCCCGATACTTCAACTAGAGGAGCGACCAGTTGGTTCACCAAACCCCGACCCAGCGTCACACGTTTTCCAGGTCCGAAGGGATCCAGTGCCCAACTACCGACTCCTCCCGGAATTGCGTTATCGGAGCCGAGCCAGGAATGGCCGTTAGTGGACACTCACCACGGTTAGAGAGGCCCTCTTTAATACATTAAGAAAAGATGTTCACAGGGGCCAGAAAGACTCGGTCATAGGAACTAGACCACCTACGCGCTGGTAAACGAAAACCACCTCGACCGGATCAGAGTAAACAACAATGTCGAATCAGGCCGCCCCTTGCCTTGAAAGAATTCAATTCACACGCGGCCACCAGCTTTCCAAAAATAAGGGGAGATCTGCTGCTTACTGCTCACGAAAACATTCGACCTATACTTATAGTCAAGTCGTCCGCGTATCTTTCTGATCTCCTTTCTTTCTATTCATCAGATTTTTGGCTTTGACCCATTCAAAGTGAAAAATGGGGTTGATGATGTTGGCTAAAAAGGGGGAGAGAGGAGAGGTTTGGGGTACGCTCACTTCTGCATTTTTTTTTTAGTGGGGAGGAATAGTGCGTGAATGGCGGTTCAGGGAATCATTCCTCTCTAAAAAAAAAAAATAGGCTAGAATGCTTCTATCGATAGAACTTTCTCGTCTGCGCATAGAATCGTTTTTTTTGCCTTTCTATTCCGTTATTACCATATCATGGGCAGTTGGATGGGAATCCGTGTGATGGTTCTAGAGTGGTTTCAAATATTCTTCGCATCCATCTTCGGCCTTGTGTTAGAAGTCCCGCGGGACTGAGTTAGTGGTCGAGTCGTTTTTGGTAATTGACAACCGTCGCATTAGTTTCAATTCATATGTTACCATTCATAGTGAAGTAGCCCTCTTTTTGATGTCTGAGTGCCTTATTCTATCTATCAAAGTCCTTCTTTGTCTATAGCTCGGGTCAGTCCCCCATGGTCCGCTTTTATTTTCTCGAACAGTTCCGGTCTGCATCAGGGCTCTCGTGCGAGCCATGCAACGTTCCCAGGCAGGAACTGCTCCTTTCCTTGAGCTCTCTATTTAGTTCCTCCCAGGCGTTGATCTCGCAACGGCCCTCCGGCACGTCCTCATATCGCGTCCGCCACCCCAGAGAGATACATTGTTGCCATTGTGACTTGGTCGTCAAAAGGGGCACGAACAGCTTTAATTAAAGTACTGTTCCATGTCCCAGGGGTCTTCGAGCCCTTGGCATTTCGAATCCCGTTGAATGGCTGTGGTTCCAGGACTCAAATGCGTCTGGAGTCGCCAGGTGAAACATTCGGTTCACAAACCGGAGACCTATCTCTACAGCAAGCTCCTCCATTTTACCTGGTCCGTCACGCTTTGGACATCGCCACCGGGATCGTTGAGGCCCCATGAAGACGGCTCTCCTTCACTGGGAAGACGCGGTACTCATTAGCGAGCGTCTGGTGACCACGATTCCTGATTCTACTGCCTTTCTGCCATAGTCTACACTTGTCCGCCCAAAAGGTCGACCGGTCACTCGATCCTTGAGTGTTTCCTTAGCAACAGCCGTCGCAGACAGCGCTCCACTGCTATCGTCAAGCTTGGACATGGTGCAAAAAGAAAGATAATTAGCAGAAATCGAAAGGGATTTACCAAAAACTCTGCTCTGATACCTCCTAAAGCGAAATAGACACGCGCACGGGTAGAGAGTCTGTCTGAGTCGTGCGGCCCCAGGTGCTACACTACAATAGGCGTCACCTGGGTTCTCTCCTTGCCGAATTTAGCTTCTGAGCTTTCTCTGAGTCTCTATTTCGTTACCTTCTACTACCGATCTGCTCCTGCTGCTCGCTTCGCTTGTTTCGTTAAGCTCGCTTTCTTTTCCGCCGTTGGTATTAGCTTTTGTATGGAATTAGCATTACCTCGTAGGGTACGAACGGTATAAGACAAAGAAAGGTTCGAAGCGTAATCGACAAAAGCCTCCTCTTCCTAACATTGGCATGAGATCTCGGTAGGACCAGGCGATGTCATTCAGGAGCGTATCCTTTTGAATCACAAATGAACAGATACCCGGCAAACGACTTCCTTCCACCAAAGTAGAATCGTGAGCCTATTAATGAAGCAAATTCAATGAAGCAAGAACTGGTAAAAGTACACCCTCCCCTTTAGGGATAACCAAGTCCCCAGAAAAGTACTGGTACTCGGCTCGAATTTCTTTTCTAGTCGGGGTCTTTGTTCGGCTGCCCCCCTGCCCGCCCCGCGTTAAACAAAGAGCATGAAAGTTCCTCAATTGTTTGGTCCTGAGAGAAGGGCCCTTTAAAAAGAACCCCACCGCATCAGCTATACACCGAGGACCGGTACCGAGACCCATACCCCCCTAGCTACATGGTGGTACTTTGCGGCTCCTCACAAGTCGTTTTGGTCGGACAATTCAAATATCTACCGAAGTGGGACAAAGACCTTATAAATAAAGAGAAGCGAGGGTGGATGTAATTCAGATAAGGGACTAGCTTGCTTCTAGTCTTCGCAAGACGGCTTACTTCACCAACGAACGGGGTGTGGGCCAAGATGACGAAAGTTTTGATTCCCCAACCCGCCATAAGCTTTCGGCATAGACACCGTTTTCCAATTAATAAGGCTAGTTTTGCGAACTTGCTCATTATTTCCCCATAGGAACGATCGAGCCATTCTCTCTACTTCCTTGCAAACTGATATAGGAAGGGCCACAGTTTGCATCGAATAACATGGAATGCTAGTAATCACCGATTGAACCAAAGTAGCTCTCCCAGCAAACGAGAGGGATTTCGCCTTCCAACCAGCAAGACGAGCAGCTACCCTGTCCAAAACATGCTTGAAAGAGCTGTTAGTTATCCTACCATGAAGGGAAGGCATCCCCAGATACATACCAAGGTCAGTAGTTAGCGGAATACCCGACATGCTAGACAACTGATTAGCAAGAGAATTCTCCACATTGCGACTTACATACAGAGAAGATTTTGAGAAATTCACCTTCTGTCCCGAGATATTGCAAAAGATATTCAAACAATTTAGCATGACTTGCATCTGTTTAGTCGAGGCTTCACCGAACAGGACCATGTCATCAGCAAAAAATAAGTGAGACAGCTCGGGACCACCACGGGCAATTTTAAGAGGAACCCAACTCCCATCTTGAACAGCACTATGAATGAGATGGCTCAATCTCTCAATACATAACACAAAAATATAGGGGGAAATCGGATCCCCTTGGCGAATCCCTCTAGAGGGAGAGAAATTTTCCAAAGGCTGCCCGTTCCAAATCACCGACATAGAAGAAGACGTGATACATGCCATAACATTGCGAACCCACTGCTCATCCAGCCCAACTTCTTCCAACGTGCTTCGAACAAAATTCCATGATAGCCTATCGTAGGCTTTCTCTAGATCAATCTTGAGAACCATGTATCCTTTCCCCGATCGTTTAGAATGGAGATAGTGAATAACTTCCTGGAAAATCACAATATTGTCTGAAATTTGACGCCCTGGAACAAAACAACATTGCGTAGGCCCAATAATGCTAGGTAAGATCTTCTTAAGACGGTTCACCAAGGTCTTGGTAATTATTTTGTACAGCACATTGCAGAGACTAATCGGACGCATTTGTTTCAAATACTCAGGAGCTTGGACTTTCGGAATGAGAACAATAAGCGTCTCATTGATTTCTTTCGAAGCCTCCCTGTAGCCAAAACGTGAAGAACAAACTCACAAATAGAAGGGCCAACAACATGCCACATCTTTTGGAAGAAGCTAGCATTTAATCCATCCGGGTCAGGCTATTCTTTAGCAGCAACTGCAGGGGTTTAAACACCATTCCTATACAGGGGTATTGGGAAAGGTTCTTTAAAGAGAGGGTTATGCAGGTGTGGAAACCCATAGCCACTCCTCTCTTGCAGTTACCTGAAGCATTCCGAAAGGTGGTTCAAAGTAGAGAGCACTTTCGAATGGGGAGACGCATGATAAGAACGTCGCCGGAAATAAATTAGGACTAGTACATGCCATCACTCCTGGATCAAAGATTAAGACTATTACTTTTGCAGAACGAACGTCTTAAATCATTCTTATTTGATGGATAATCATTTTGTTTTAATTAAGAAAAAAATCTATTAGTTTGAGCCTAGCCCTTTCTTTACCCTGTTTTATCCAAGCTCTATTTTACTCCCCTGCTGGCTTAAGATTGGCTGGAGAGAAAGCCTATTCTAAGAGTTATCTAAAGCAATTAGAGAGAGTAGTTCTCCGTAAGCATAATTCAATAAAGAAAGCATTCCTCAAAAGCCCCAACTAAAACTCTTTTTTCTGGAAGAAATAGAACAACTTTTCGGAACTCCCTCTCCTGCTTAAAGGCCTGAAACTTCTTAGCCTATATACCATTTTCCCCGTCCCCCGTCTGGCTCATGACTCGAAACTACAGCTCTAACTGGAACTCGAATTCGCTCGAAGGGAAGAAATCTAACTCCAAAAAAAACTGGCCTGGCCCTACCCCCTAAAAGCAAGAGCTTACTGCTCACCATCATACGCGTGCGCTATAAAAGAAGCCGCACAATGCCCAAGGAGGAATCTAAGCTTATAGTCTATTCATTCGAACCTGGTCCATGATAAGGTTATGGAAAGGTTCACGAAAGCGGAAGTCTTTGACGCTCGAAAGTGCTTCTTTTTTATCTCTTGCGCGAAAGGAAAAAGGTGTACTAGTTTGCCTCTTTACCGGGGCTACACACAGATAGGGAACCATTATCTAAGGTAAGTTGGTACTAGTAGCGGCGAGTACCCCATTCTACCTTTTATACCCCCTGTTCCTGAACGCTACGTACCCTCCGCGAGTGTCACATCGTGAGTCGTGTTCTTACTCACCTGGGTTGGGAGGCCGGCTGGAAAGAATGAAGTCAGGTCCGGGGTGGCCGCGATAATCGCCGTCATAGGAACACCGGATCTCTTGAGTAGCGGAAGAGATGTGGCGGCCTAACTGCCAGGTAGATTAACCACCTACTTTCAACTCCCCAAGGAAACTATTGGGCAATGATGATTGAGCTCACCTAAGAGACCAAACGGATCTCATGCCAATCCTCTCATTGGGGTCTTATCGCTTCCCATCGATCAAAAGGGCACCCCCACCCGATCGAACCGCCTTATGGGCAAGGACGGAGGTGATACCGTGAGCTAAGATAGTAATCTTTCTCTTATCCAAAACATCCTCTTTTGAGATACCTTCAAGAACGGCAGCAGATTAGGCTCAATCCCCGGGAATAGACGACGAAGCTAGACCGACTACTTTCTCATATTTGACAACAAGATCACAAGGATTCAAGGTCACTTTGAGCGCTTACGAAAGCCTTCCCGAAATCCATTCTTGCAGCTACACCGCCAACTTAAAATAGAGGAATTCCAGAAGCCCCTAGGAGCAAGGGACTATCTATTTTTAATTGGAAGTTAATCTCTATCTCTGGATTCGGCATAATCAATGGCACCGCCCACACCAACATATGTTTAGGAAGGATCAATGGGTCCTCATGGTAGGACTTTCTAGTGTGCGCTTTAGTTAAGGATAGTCAAGTGGTAGGGCTGGACTCGTCCTTGCCCAGTCTATCTATATCTACCATGGACCACAATCAAATCGCTATCGGTGAATTAAACTAACAAGAAAAGTAAGTTAGGCTGGGGTATAACATGCGCCTAAGGATAAAACAATCCTCATAAGAGTAAACGAGATCCTCTCGCTAAGCTTTCGGGGGCATAAAGAAGCCGGGAAACCCTTGTTCAAGCCTTCTGCTAATCGATCGAGATAGGCATCCCGTTTTTTTTTCTCTTATCGGGAAAAGACAACTAAGGATAACCTATTCTACGGGGAATCTCTATCAAAAAAAATTGCCACCATCGGCATCGGTATACTATGGTATACTCTTTTGTCGCTTCCACTCTCTTGTGTCTTGTGAGTCGAACCCCCTAGACGTATACGACCTCTTGCTTCATGCACGGTGTTCTCTGCCCCCTTCTTTGAGGGCCCTTTTGCGTACCATTAGGAATTTGGCTTCTTCTTCTTGCCTGACTCTGTCTCCTTCTCAGGTCAACATAGAGTGAGTACCTCTTCTTCCTCCTCTTCATTAGAGGATTCATTGATCTCTTCCTCTCCTTTCAGTCGAGCGCTTCTTAGAAACGAAAGAAAGAAGCTTTTGAGCCCCAATTAACATTGCTCCCATGGCTTTCTTGGTCGGACCAACCCAACCATCTGCAACATCTGATGTCTCCAGTGAAAGTTCTTCCTACATTCCGGCTAGTGTGATATCTGCTTCTTTTAATTTGAATTCAAATTAGCTTTAAGCTTACCATGCTTGCTTATTTAAAGTCAGGGTTGTTCTTGCATTCAATCTAACTTGCATGAAATGCTCCCCCAGTTCCGTCTTTTTTGCTTTTTGGCTTTCCAGTCCGTCCTGCTTCAGAGCAGAGGAAAGAGATTCAGTCAACTCCCCGAAAGTACTCTTGGGCGAGCTAGGCTCAATGAAATCTTTGTCTTGCAGAGAGGTAGATGATTACTTGAACTCCAGTTTCAGGGCAGGGCGTAAGGCAAGGGGATCTTGAATCAAAGAGTCCGGCAAGCGAAGTAGAAAAAGTACACCAGACATAATGTTCAATCAGGTCAATAAAGCTGAGACTAGCTTCCTGCCTCGCCTTATCCGATGTTCGAGAATCCACTGTTTAAGACGCTTTCGGCTATTGCTGCTACTTTGTGGAAATGGCTTTTTGACGGACCTTGTAATAAAGCTAGCATGAGTAGAAGCAGGAAAAACGTGATCGGGAGCTTCGGTAAGATCAATACCCACCCACGACCAGAACGAAGAGAGAAAAGCAAAAGACTAGTCCACGAAGAATAGCCCTAGTTAGGATCTTTGTCCCCTTCTTAAACTATGGAACAAACCTCCTCTTCTACTGCAGTTTATTCTCGAACAATGGAAAGCCCGTCTTTTTGTCCTACCTTTATTCTTTCAAAAGGCAAGGAAAGCCTAAACCTTATCCTTATTGGAGGCCTCTTCGTGCCTTACTTCTCTATGGATGGCTCGATTGAGACAGAGAGTCAAGGTGCGAATCGACAGTTTAAAAGGCTTCTTCCGAGACTGGGAGAATAAAAGAACTAGCAATAAAAGCATACTTTGCTCCGCACCACCCATTGTCAAATCTTCCTTTCATATTCTTGTATGTCACTTCCGGTAAGAAAGAAGATCTATTCTCGAACAGTCAGAGCCACTTCTGATTCCGCAGTGGAAAGTGAACTCTAGGGCCCGAAAAAAGGAATTGAGTTTGAGTCTTACTCTTTTCTGACAGGAAAGAGTAAGACTTCGTAACATTGGTAGCAAAGCAGCAGGAAGCAATAACTCTAGCCGGATGCCCTAAAAAGCGTAGGGAGGGGAGAGCATACGAGGGAGTGACTGAATGACCTAATGTGTCTAACCTTGATAAGGGATAAACCGTATTAATATCTTAAACTATCTCCCCTCCTTCCTACAATCGAATTAGTAGTCCACTTTCCATCTATAAGCTATTCACCCAAGCAGAATTTAAAAGTAATACAGCAAGCGCTATTGCCCCTACGAGAACTGTAACCGCGGAAAATGCACTCTTGAAGGGCTTGCTTTCTCTTTTTAACTTCCTCTTGTAGTAGTCCCAGGGGATCGAATGCTTTTTCCATCTCAATGCCCGCCGACGAAGTGCTTTCTATCGAGGATTGTTCCTTGACGTGAACTAGGCACTCCGGGTCCAACAGAAATAACGATTGTGTCGTTGTTATGACTTGATCGGGTAGGGTAGTAAGCCGGTGAAACCAATCGCCAAACAAGGCAACAGGATCGCATTGATATCTGGTAAAGACGAAACGTTAGTTGTTTGATGCGGGATCCTAAAAGTTTCTTACTTTTCTTTCGTTTTATTAAAAAATAAGGTTTCACTTTGGCATTACATGAATAGGTTGTTCTGACTTTCCTGCTTATGTTGCCTTGGAGTCTTATGGTATTCCATCTTAGGGAATTCCTAAAATACCAGCCGACAAATGGTAGAGGTGCGAGTTGGTAGTGAGTGGGATTTTCCTTCCTGCTTCTATTTAGAATATCGAGTAGCGACCCTCTGCTAGGATTTCCAGATGCCATCGAAGATGCAAAAGAAGAGAAGAGTAAAAGCAAGGAACTGAATCTATTAAAGAAGGGGCTTGGCTTGTTAGCAATTGAAGAAGAATAGTCATCCCTCGAATCAGCTCGTTGAGGAGGACTCATTTACCTAAGCAAAAAAGAAGGGCTTTCCCCCCGCCTCCTCGAAATAGAAAGAAAGGATTATAGGTAATTGTGGGTTATAAATAAAGATTTTGAGGAGCCGGGTCAAATGATTTCTTGAGGTAAAGGACTTCAACCTCGCAGGGTATGATGAAAAGCTCTCACCAGGATTGTGTTTCCAGGTCGATTGAATCAACATTTCCCTCTTTGTGATAGCTGAGAAGCGTTCTAAATACTTTTCGACAAGGAAAATCATAGGAACAACTACATTACGAAGGTGGGAGAGCATGAGGTGAGTCATAAGCCTGGACAATGAGAAGTACATGCCTTAGCTTATGGGTAAAATAAAGAAAGAAGTGTGCTTCTTCCTCTTTTGGCCACTAATGTGTGTGGTGCCCCTCTATTCACGTAATAGACTATTGCTATTGGGTTGTTCCTCCTTTTCACATGCATGCATACAACTCGGTATAGAAATGCCAGGCTCAAAAGCATTCGAGCATATCTTTTTTTGAGTAGCTGCAAGTGAGCCTTATTCTCCTAGTATTAGTAAAGTCTTGATCTAAATATAGGCCTTTAGGCTAAGATATCAACGGATAGCTCTTTTTTAATGGGATGAGGGGAATCGAGGTTTGAAATCCCTTTTCACTCTTGTTTTTATCCGATGCGCCAATAAGAAGGGTAGCACTTTGACCATATTCACGAGAGTGCCAAGATCAAAAGTTCTCTAAGGCTAAGGTCATGTCACCACACCGGAAGATGGGCCTATTCCACTAGGTGTGCTGGTCGTATCCTATCATCATTTTACCTAGTGGACATGCTCGTCCAAGAGAGATTTGCGCTTGTACTTGCTAATTAGTCTGTTGTCGCTCGTCCTGTCTATCCTAGTTGCCTATCTCCGTCACCAAGAAGAGGGTTTGCACCGTAAAGTGGTACAGATCTACCTGTCCCCTAAAAAAGGTCAGTGTTTTGAGATCGTTCTACACAAGTAGGAGATCGAGCATTCGCATAGAAAAATGGTGATCAGATCAAATAAAGTCCGTTCGTGCCAGTCCGGGTAAAGCTACTACAATGAAGAGACACCCATGCTAGCTTCTTTCCGAGATGAAGACCAGCCCTTATTCTCTACTTCAGGTAGTCGAAGACTGGTGGGACGACAGAAAAAGAACAGATAATGTCCCGGCAAATGAAAGCGTCTCATAGTTCACACATTTGATCGATTCAAACCTGCTGCTTAAAGAGCTGCTTGCTACCACTTTGTAATTACATTAGAAGAAAATAGCCCAAGACAACTGTGGCATGCCCTGTTTACAGCTGCTTATCCTCTTCTGTCTTTCCGTCATCTCAACCTCGCACCTAAGCATCACGTTCCTAGGGACAGAGAACCTTAAAGCTCTAAGGCTATCATAGTAATGCCAGCATGGTTACATCTAACTGCCTACTGGGCAAGCTTCAACTTCAAAGTCACCTGATTTGGCACCAGCCAAAGGAGTAGGAGCAGCAGCTGGGGAACCACCATAACCATCCATGAGAGTCAGAATAGCAGCAGAAGGAGTAGTAGGAGCATGGGCACTGGGAAAAGATTGAATCGATCCAGCTCTGGTAACAAAGCAGTAGGCAAGCCTTAGTGGGGACCCATCCATACCTCTACCCGAGACTTTTTCTCCTCGGATCGGAGCGCACCACGGGATGCCCCGGTTACTTACAGTCCGTCCTGCATCCTCTCTCAATTTCAGAGCTTGGAAAGGAGGATGATATCATTGCATTGAGTCGGGCAGACAGATGGACACTTGCGTAGGTAGATGAAAAGGAAAAGGATTCAAAGCCAGAGCGGGAGCTGGGGGGCCAACCACTAATTCTTTGAATTAGTCTCAAGACTACTTTCGTAACTAAAAATCCCCACCGAAAGTACCTGCTTTTTTATAGGGCCTAAGCTTAAAGGAAAACTGACCCGCTGATAAAGGAAAAGAAAACGCAAGTTGAATCCGGTAATTTCATATATCTTAACACAAGCGATTCCAACAATGTTTAAGCCTTTTTAAAGAAGTATTCATAGTGAAGGATATCGTATCGGGCGCTCTCTTCAGGTGTTTGCAATTCCTGTGGAACCCCTTGAAGCCTTTGTATCCACATAATGAGAAGCCCTCTTTTAGTAAAGCTTCTCTTCATCAGCGACTTTCGCGAATGCCTTCTATCGACTAAGAATCCCCTGAGTTAGCAGCCTGCCCTACTTTCTAGCCGGTCTTTGCTAGGTGAGCTACCTCACTACTGCTTTCACTGGAGCGGCTTAGGTTATACGAAGACATCTAGATTGGCTTGGCAGGGTAAGACCTTGACTCTCTTCCTTCCTACCTGCTAGAGACCCGGAGCAGAGCCATGCTCTTATGCGATCACGGGAAAGCCAATCCTCGATGTAGCTTCTCCGGGCGAGGTTCAGTATCAAATAGTATCTTGGGATGATGTGATGGCTGACTTGCTTCCTTGGGTGCCATCGTCTGTAGCTTGATTGTCGATTGGAGATGTATTATTGCCTAATTTTACTAATTCCTTATTTAATCTTTGGTGCAAGGGAATGGGATGGCTTTTCTGTTCTGTCCATTTATCTCACAGTTATTACTGACCGAGTGCCCATCAATGGAATCAGGGATGGCATACAGCGAGTGTACTTCTTTCCTGCCGAGTTCTCAAACTTTCCTCCTTGACTTTACGGCGATCGATTGAACTAGGAACATTGGTCAGATCATAGGAGGTAAGGGATTGCTTCTTTGGTTCCAACAGTGAGTAATGATGTGGTTGAAGAGCTGTATCGGAATTGCGTGAGTCATTGGTTCAACTCCTCGCAATGCTATTGTTGCCGTAATTGATGCAGGAGCGAAGCCACTCGAACGAATGTGAGAGGGATGACTCCTCAATTCCTAGTTAGAATGCGCTTTGGTTCATTCCAAACTAAGGACGGTGATGGAATAAGAAAACTTACAGTTCCAGCTGAATTAAATTAGTTTAGATAATTAGTTTAGAAACGGTCTGGAAAAAGATAAGAAAAACTACGACAAATGGCTTTCTTACACGAATCCAAGGGCGTTCAGAACCTCTCCTTCTTTTCTGATTCTGATAGTTGAGCAAGTGACTTCCCCCCGGGGCCGGGGCCTTACACGGTACTGTACTCTAAAAAATTCCTACTCGGCCTCCCATAATGCCTTAAGGTTTATAACCAAGCGATCGGCAAGGAAGAAAGAACGATAATAGAAGCAAGGAAGGAGAATAAAGGGAGGTGGGTCGGTGAAGGGAGCGAGCACTCATAGCAAGGCAAGAAAGCAAGCCAGCTGTAGTCTGCAGTGCATAGAAATGCCGTAAGATGACGAGTCTATTTTGCTTTCTGCAAGCAGGAAACGACCTTTTTGACGATCCACAGGTTGTACTTGACCCCCGAATTATAGAGACGCTGGAGATGGATTTGTTAGGGTTACTCTGAATCACTCGCGTTCGATTTACCTTGTATGGAGTAAAAAAAGGGACCCTCAAAACCTGATCTGTGTGGAGCAGGAAAGAGGAGATCGGAGTAAAAGGGAAGGATAGCACCAAAGCGAACACCTACTTCAAGGCAAGGAGAGCAGACCAAGTCAGCAAGTCGAAGCTCAAGGACGAATGAGTTCTTGAGTCAGCAAGCTTTCTCCTCTTTGGCCCCCTTTCCAGCACCAAGGTACCAACAAAAGCGAAGCGTAGCGACCAAATCGAAGAAGGAGAAGGAAGCTTACTCCGCTTAGAGAGACTGGAGATCGTAGTCTCAATCCTAACCTCATAGATGGTCTTTTCATGGTATGCCTTCCTGGCTCGTAAGATTGTGTTGCCTTCCTCACTGGTATTGCCATATCGGGATCGGGACCAAGACGAAGCGTAGTACCATACCCGAACCTACCTCTCGCTAGTCTTACTTATTTTTCCGACTTGGTGGTGGAAAAGGGAATAAAGCATGATTGCGAACTACACTAAGGTGCAGATAAACTCGTTAGCGGAAGAACAACGACTAGCAGTACGAGGGGGCGATTCAGCAAGAGAGGAACACCTCTGTTATTGACCCGATCAACTTGTTTTGACTCGACAAAACCCAATCTACTCGTATCTGTGGCTTCCTTTTGAAAATCGAGTTCATAAAATGAGTTTTTCTCTTTAAAAGGTTCCGAGTTTTCTCCCGATAAGGAATGAACTAAGTTAAGTAAGTGGTCATCAGTTGTATCTTCCCAGAGAGATAGCTAGGCTCGCAGGCACAGCCTCTGTTGTAAAGGTTTTTAAGCTTTCCTCGCATGAGCAAAGAGCAAGCAGCTTACTTACCTAAGAAAAAAGGGCAGGATTTTATTTAGAAAACTCGTGGGTGGTTGGTTTGGGACGTCAGATGAGGGATTAGCTTCATTGAACTGAAAGGGCTGTCGAAAGCTAAAGCAGTACAAGGAAATCTGATAAAAAGGACAAGTAGGTCTGCTTCAACGAGCCTCGCACTCAAAGACAGGAGAGCTAGCCTTGGACTGCAACCGTGCTACCGACCCTTTCGCTCGCACCCGCAATGCCCGAAGAAAAGGAACTTTCTTCAAGAGTTTTCCCTTTGGACAGCCTTAGGGCAATGATATTCTTCTTTCTTTTTACCCTATCAGGTTTCCCTCCAAACGGAAAAGCTCCCAATGCGAGGAGGCATACATCCCATGGACGCCTCAGGCAAGGGTGGTCTACGATCAGGTTAGCAATGACCGGACGGAGCAATCCGCCAAAGATTCGATACAGAAGCCGACTGACTCTTAAACCTTTCTTTTCCCTTGCGTCGGTATCATTTAGCTTGAGCCGGGGACTCCTGTCTAACTTGCGACAGAAATTCCTTAATATATATCTCACCGTTCAAGCGGAAGACTTTCTCTCGTAGGCCCAGCTTTTTTCAACTTCTGGTTTGAGGGACTTCACCCGAGAAAGAAGCTCTAGAAAGCAAGAAAAGCGATTCACTTTATTATTATATATAATCCATCTCGGACCATGCCCCTGTCTACAGCTATGCTATTTTCTATTACTGCTAAGGTAAGGGTCGATTTGCACCTGAATCAGATATGGAGATTGAAGCCCTTCAAGTGCAAATCAAGCAAACCAAGACCGATGGGTTTGACATCGATGAGCTGAGCACTTTCTCCATTGGTGACTTGCCACCAAAGTTTAGAATGCCTGAAGTTCCTAAGTTTAAGGGTGTGGGGTGTAAGACTCAATTGAAGCAATACAAGGCCCTCATGAGCATCCGTAAGCTCACTAATGAGCAAATTTGGGGTCTTTTTCCACTTTTCATTAGAAGAAGGGGCAGCTGCTTATGGGTATCATGGATTAGAAAAGAGTGTGAAGTTGGATTGGAAGGAAATGGTGAGCCAGTTCCTCAAGCACTCATAGCTACAATACCGAATTGGAAGTAACTTACCTAGACCTTGAAGCTACTAACAAAATAAAGGGGAAACTTCACGGATTTCTGACTAGATGGAGGGAAAAGGTAGGAAGAATGCGGAATGCGCCAGATATCCAAGAAAAAATAAGGATGCTAGTCAGCAACTCCTTGTCAGCTATACAAGAAAAGATAGCTTCCCATTTACATCATTTAAAGACCTGCATGCTTCGGCCGAGTCCTTGATTGGTGACAAGAAAACCTATTTAAATAAAGATAATACCCGAAATGGGGCATTCTGTAAAAGAACTATTCTATCAAATTTAGAAAAGTTTGCGTTTTCTCGGAATTTTTCTTGCAATTCCATTTCCTTTCCTAAGGGAGAGTTCAATCGTGCCATTCTTTCATTTTCCCCGTCTTTTTTGTTACAGCTGAAAATCCCTTCCTATCAGAGATGGCAAAGTTGTAAAGTTGCGTTTTCTCGGGATAAGCTGTTCTTGTTCTTTTTTCATAAGCAAATGCGGCAATCTGGTGGTATAGTGAGCTCTCTCTCTGGATTAAGCTTCAATCATTGATAGAGAGGAATCACCTAGCCTAGCATTAGACTAGACTAGCTAGCCCTCCTTGTGCAGATTTATTTTATTAGCTATGTTTCGTAGCTTTGCTCCGGGAAGGAGACTTGCCTGATCAGATGCGGGATTACCTGTTGATGCGGTAGATGAAGGTCTTTGCTTTTCTTGTTAGAGAATGAGTTGTTAGCCTTACAGAAGGAGCTGCACATCTATCATTCATGGATGGCTCTCCCGCTGTTGGTAGTTGAGTTGTAGTCAGGGAGATAGGATTAAGATTAGGATTTTTATTGAGTGAAGGTAGGGTGCGGTGAAAGATTAAATAGAAGTAGGACATCCAATCTAAAGTAAAGTATGCCAGAACTCGTAGCCTTGTTGAAAGAGTCTCCTCTTTGTTGTCTTTCTTCTCCCCTAAGAGGAAGAAGTCTCGTCTCGAAAAGACCAATTGAAGCTTTTATCTTCCCCTGGGATTGGCTCTGAAAGATAGGACTTATTATACCATGCACGGACTCCTTGTCAGAAGAGATAGAGATAAGAAGGCTTTCCTTATTTCTCTCTTTCGTCTTCTCGATGCATTGCTTGGTCTTCATTGGGCACTAGTTGCGCACTAGCTCTTCGGTGTGAATAAGAAAGTGTCAAGTGATAAGAAAGAGTAAAAATCAATCGAATACTGTTCCTGACCCATACCCATGAGTCATTCTCTCCCTTAAAGTCCTTTATAGATTTCGAGTCGGGAATAGAGCAGTGGCTTATTCGGCGCTATATCACAATTCATTCATTTTCGGGCATAGCTGTTCACGAAACGTGGCATGGGACATCTGTCGGCGGCGTGAGTCTTACATCTGAGCGAAGGTCAGACCAATCCCATTCATCCTGGTCCGATCCGAACGGATCTTGTTGAATGAATTGATCCATTGTTGTATGCCCCAGTTCTTAGTGAATTTTTTCTTACTCGGACCCGCCGTACTTCCTTTGACTACTCCTGAGAGATATAGTGGAAACATTTTGTTATGGTTGAGAGTGGGGAGTGAAAAGACCAATGCAGTAGAGAACGACCGCATGAATCGGAATCCACTTATATTAAGACAGACGACCGAGAAAGAAGGCTCCACGTTCTCCAAGTAGTTGATCTTAGCGGGCTAGCTGCTGTTTCATTTCGTATAGTGATAACGCTTTCTCTTTCTTAGCGCTCCGCCCCCCTTGTATAGGTTGGGGAACTCTGGTTGCGCGCTTTCTCTTATAGGGGTCTCTTTTATTTTCTCTGACTTGACTCAGCTTGACCTACTTGACTCAGCGGTTAGAGTATCGCTTTCATACGGCGAGAGTCATTGGTTCAAATCAATAGTAGGTAAAACCGGCCCCCCTGCTTTTGCCAGCATGACAGCAGCACGGACTGGCAGCAAGGAGTCAACTGAATGACCAAAGCATCGGTTGCTTCCACTTGTGCCTTCTTCAACCGCCTTGACACCTTAATATCAAGGAACCCCCCCTCTCTTCTTCTCTTCATGTATGTGGGCTGCCTGCCCCGTCCCGATAGACGAACAGGAACAAGCTAAAGGCGCGAGAGAGAGAGAGTTGAGTATCAACTCACCTCCCCTCTTCAAAAATTAGGTGAAGACCAAGGGGGCCGGAAACCCCAACGGGAAACCTTTCACCACGCCACACGATTCTTTCGCGAAGCGCTCTCTCAGACGTTTCCACTCCTGCCCCCGCAAGCAAAGAGGTTTCAAGATATCAGGCGACCAAGTGAAAGTGAACAGCCCCGAGCAAATCTTCTAGAGAGCGTACCCTTTGTTTCTACTCCTTCTCTCTTCTAAGAAAAAGAATATAAATAAAGAAAAATAAGAGATTTCTTTCTATGGACCCCTTGGACCTCCGACCAATGAGGTGATGACACATGCATGCGTGCATATGAACTTATAAAAAGTCGGTTCCAAACTGGGCGGCACTATTTAACTCAATATCTATTATAGGGCTGTTGGTGGATTCTTTTTTTTTAGAATAGACTCTGAGATAGAGGAGACTTTAAGGAGATTTTGTCGAGATAAGGACTGCAAAAGTCGAGTAGTCGCAGAAGTAAGGTCTCAGACTCGCAGAAGACAAGTGAAAAGTATCTCGAGGTTTCGCCGCTTTTCAATAAGAAGTTTCAAAATATCGCAAAAATTCAGCGTGATTTTTCTCTAAAAAAAACTCGGAAGGTTCCGCCAGTTTGGGATTAAATCGTTTGGTCTTTGGAAGTTCCCTGATGGGTTGAGAACCTGATTGAAGAAGACCAGAATTTTTGAATACACTCCGATCTGCAGATCTACGTGTTTGAAGTTATTCTAGTGTGTTTCGATTTAGGGATTTCACAGTTCAGACAGAGACGTTGTTTGAGTATGTGGCTTGACTTACTCCAAGGTGACTCAAGTTTCGATTGAGCAGTCACTTTTCATAGTCACCGGGTCCTGCTTAGCACCCCTTAACATTTGCAACTGTAGAGGACGGTTTGTGGACCTTCCAATTTTCAAGTGAAACCGGGGTCATGAGAGATAGCAATAAGATGCATCCATTTCTAGGCTAATTCAGTGTCTTGTGGATGCTATCTATGAGGTAGTTAGACACGCCCCTTGGGGGATCCGTAACAAACTTGGCTGCATGTTTGTTTTGTACTTGTACAGTGGTGTTTCTCAATAGAATCCACACAAATTAAGAAAAGGACACACAAACCCACACAAGCACACACTTAGCGACCGAGCTATAGCTCAAGCTGTGATACCAACCACGCCTTCAAGATAATTTTTGAAACCCGTGCAAAAATAGAACACGAGGTCAATACTGGATGTGAGAAAACCACTTTCTTTGTTATATATTTGGCACCACAAGCCCTAAAAAGTTTTTCTTGCGTATATATATATGATGGTCTTAAAATGAATAACAAATAATTCAATATTTTACATTCATACCAAACACAACCTAGTTAAAATTGAAACCCAACCACCAAGACCGAAGAAGCTGCATCTGAGAAGTAAAGTCTCATCCCAAGAGCGGGGGTACTTTACATAGCTATGAGAAGCAGAGAGGAGATCACTCCTTGGTTACTCCTAATCTCCTAATGCCCAAACCACCAACGAGCTGGCGATAACGTGTTGGATCTGGAAGAGGCTCGCCATCAGTGGGACGGAGCTTTAGATGAAGCTCCATGGGGGTGTCTGCTGTCCGCTGATCGGTTAAGGCAGCTTTGTAAGAAGGTCTGAAATGTACTTTTGCTGAGTGAGTAGATAACCACGAGGGGAGTACTAACCTCAAGCCCAAGAAAGTCACGAAGACGACCAAGATCTTTCGAACTGGCGCTGTAGCTGATCTGCGTTATTTGAATCTGCTGAGGATCGATCATGTCATCCACATAGAGAAGAAGAATGAGACGTGATCGAGCAGTGGCACGAACAAACATCGCCGAGTCATGCTCACTGCGAACGAAACCTGCCTCTAACATAGAGGTAGCAAAGCGCTCAAAACCAGGCACGAGGAGTAGTGTAAAGTAGCAGACAGAGGGGCGCTCCCGCTTAGGCATTAGGCACGAGAAAGGACATCGTTCTCGGCCGTCCCTTCCTTCCCGGAAAAAGGCTCTCTTGCTTCTTTTCCTTCCCCACCCTTCTGCCTTTAGGGCTTTCCCAAGAAAGAGGGGCTTCACTGAAGGGCTCTTCAAGGTAAGCAAAGCGTTACTAACCAAAGAAGCCAATGAAGACACTCTTGTTCGAAAGAGGCCGCTCTCTAGCTAGGATCTGATTTGCTATGTCCTCATTCCATCGGTGGAGAATCTGGTTCCTATCCCACTCGTCGGTTTATCTATTTATGATTGAGCTAACTGACTGAAACCTTTCCACTGCGGTCGGGTGGGACCTAGATGGCTGGTGGATAAACGGTGAGCCGTTTAACCAGGGACATTTCAATAGTTTTTTGTGTCAGTTCCCGTTCCAATAAGTAAGAGATCCCCTCAAGGACTAGAGATTTGGCCGCCGCTATTGACCTCCTGTCGAAGGAGGCAGATGGTTTAACTGTAGCCGCTAGCGGTGATTCCTGTGGGAAGCACTTTTCTTTCATTACCTTCGCAGGCACTCTGGGTTAGTGACCAGTCTCCAGAGTTGCTTGTCCATAAAAGCCCAGGTGGATCTTTTTGAAAATAGGAAGATCTAGGATAGGCGGCCAACCTCCTGGAGAGAGCGATGTGCATGGACCGGGTGAGTAGGGATGCAGCTCCGTGGACCGCTCGTCGGGCCTGATAGGTGGTGGTATCACACCCTTCTCAAAGGAACCGTACGTGACACTCTCGCGTCATACGGCTCCGTCCCGGAATCAGGACCTCCCCTTTCCTTTGACCAACGGGTCCTCGAACCAAGCTTTCCCCTTATTTCAAATCTTCGGTAAGCGGTTTCTTTTCATTCATTGATTGATTCAAGGTAGCTGTAGCTTGCTTCCAAGTCCAAGCGCTAGCGGTATAAGCTAGTCGCCGGAAGCGAACTCCCCGGCCGGGAAGGAGCCAAAAAACGTGAGCGCCCCTACGCGAGCCTTATTGAAAAAGCCCCGTACTATAGAACAAGCAACGGATTGAGCTGCGCGAAAGCCGTTGCGCTAACGCGCAGTAGTTTTCTTGCTCGTTAGCGCTTTACTAATAACATAAAAGGGGAAAGCCAAAACCTACTCCTAACAAGTTGCTGAGTTCGGTTTTCGGGGCTACCTACTTAAAGGGCTTTTTTAATATATAAAGAAGAGCTCTCTTAGGGCCTTTTTTTTTGTTTAAGGGCTGCTCGCCTTTTTGAATAGAAGGAAGTGGGATAGCGGAGGTGATTTCGGTAAACCGATGCATGAGCTGAGGCTCCCATGTCCCGCCGACCCTCCGAAAAAGTAAGGTCGTAAAACGGCTCATAGGGAGTAAGAAGCAAGCAGAGTCAAAGGCGGGTCAAACTCACATAAGCAGAAGGGGAGATACATTCATGAAAAGCGAGAAGCCATGCCGTGGGGGACTGGCCAACTATGAATAGATCTTACTATCGGGTAAGAGTAAGAACATCTATTAGTCCGTATCGTGGGTCTACTTGTTACAAAAAGCGAACATCCCCATTCCAAAACATTCACATAGGTCCTCAGGCAGGCATCTTGCCAGGAAGGACGAAAAGAGTCTATTTACCCTTAAAATATTCCGGAATGTATCATGGCCCTATCTATTCTTCATCTTTTTCTTAAAAAAAAAAAGAGTTCCGGGGCCGGGGGAACAAATAGGCGTGGGGAAGAGGGGGAGGGGGGGCTACGAGCCCTCTCCCGTTGCTGTTCCCGGACCACCCATTCCTTCCCCTTCGCCCGGCCCGGTGAGGGCCGATGAGATCTCTCGAACGAAGTGAAGTGATAGGAAGAGAAGACTGCTGGCGGGAGATCTCTATTCATTACACCCCCTTTTATAGGTTGGGGAAAACGGAAGTGCGCTCCTGCGCACCAGCTGAAGGAAGGAGCTTTGGAAGCTTACCTTATTATTAGAGAAAGGGGAAAGCCAAAACCTACTCCTAACAAGTTGCTGGATCGAAGTAGAACATTCTCCATCCGCCCGCCAGCAGCAGAGGGGGTTCGATTCCCGTTATACGCGATGTGGCGAAAAAGACTGATTCAACGAGATATGCCTTGCCTGCATTAAGATTTAAAACTTGTCGTCTACTTTCAGGAAATGTTCGGAAGAGAGAACTTACAATAATACAACGCCGCATTCTCCGAAGATTGAGGAACAAGAAGAAAGATATTAAGAGAAAGATTTATCCGAGAGAAAATCTTAACAGTTACATCCAATCACAAACTACACGAAAGTTGCCCCTTTTTCATGCAGATTTACCCATCACAGAGATGCACAGAGGAACAGAACGAACTTCATATATCCCTTTTCTACTTAATCCAGAAACAAGATCGGACGTTATTCCGGTTCGTCTCCATTTTTGTGAAACTATTCCTCAAGCAAGGCAGCCGATAAGTCATCGAAGGGTTTGTGTGAATAATGGAATGGTAAGCATTACTCATTTGAAAGTTTCCCCTGGTGATTTAATATCTTTTAAAGAAAATGACGCAAGAATCCGCGGTGAAGAAATAAGGAGATTTTTCTATATCGAAATATCAGTTGAAAAAATAATAGGCAAATTCCTGGATAACCCGGTAAGAATGTGGAGAAGAACCAAAACAGAATGGTTCCACCTACTCAAAACTAAGAGGGGATGCCGCCTACTACTAAAATCCCGGTTTTTGCAACAGTTGCGTTCTTCTACGCAAGAAGAAGACTTAGAAAGAACAAAGAAGTTTGGATCCGAAAAAGTATGCTTAGGCAGTTCCTTCGCTGAGCACAACAGAATGAAGAGAAATTTGTATCATTTCAAATCCCTATTCTTATCGAAGAAAAGGAACGAGAAAAACCGAAATCTTCCTACTCGAATAAGAAGTCCTATAGTTTACAACTCTTCTTTATATAGTAATTCGATCTATTGCTCCGCATCCCCCCATCAGTTTACTATGAAGAGAAGAATCAAAAGGATCGAACTACCTAGTCATTATTCGGAGGTGAATCATAGAACACTAAAAGCTGTGGTATCTTATGGACCTAACATAGGTCATATCCCTCACGACATAAGATCGAAAGATTTTAACCTTCCTCTTCGGAGCGGAAACGGACGTGGCCAAAACATATAAAGATCGGCGTAGTCGCTCATAGGGACATATCTATCCGGATAGAGGATAGTCTAGATCGATTCATAGATAGATTTCTATCCATATAGATAGGTATCTCCGTGGATAGAGATAAAGATAGGGATCCATCTAGTCACTATTTCCATTTTTTTTTTTCTTAATTCTGATTGATTGCCTTTTTTTTGACGACAAGTTTTAAATCTTAATGCAGGCAAGGTGAAATGAATTTCAATTATTACTTGCTGGGTCGGAACGTAGACGAACGAGCAGAGCCCAGGAAACAGGGAAGCCCGTCATAGAGCAGTCGACTAGAAGTAGAAGACTGATGGCCTGAGAGAAAGCGGCCTCTCTCGGGAAACATGGCCAAATTTATCTTCTTTCTTTTTGATTTCGGGTTTCTTTATTTTTCTTTTTCAGGGGCCCAGAACGCTAAAGGGGAGAAACAAACCGAACCTCTAATCGACCTAGACACATAAAAAATTCTCGGCGTCGAAAGAGATTTGAGATTAGTTTACCTCGATGTGACGGAATAAGAGTAAGAGTAAGAAAGCAGCAAATCCTTCCTCCTCTGATTCGGCTTAATGAAAATAGAACTAGTAGCGGAGTTAAGTAGAGAAGACTTTCAGTTCTGCCTTAGCCATGTCTCCCTACTTAGCCCTAGCTACTTTAATTTGAATACCAGAAAATCTCAGATGCAGAGAATCGGATGTTGTGAACTTGAATAAGCCAATAACTTCGAATCGGCTGTTAGAGAATGCGCTGCTAGTCTTTGGCAGAATAGGCTGCTAGAATAGGTTGTTAAGGAAGGAAGCAATAACTCTTCTTCACCTCGAAAGGGAGCGAAGCAACTAGTTTACGGAGCAAACCGAGACTCGAAAGGTTGAAACCGTTAGGACATAACAGTTAGGAAGTGACATAACAGATATGAAGTGCAGAAAGAAGATAGTGATAATAGCTCCTATTCAAACTAGGCTGCGCCTCCCCTCTCGGGCCGTGAGTAGTACTAATGATTGATTGAGGCTTAGCCAATCCCACTAATAGCCATTAAATTAAGGGAAGTTGATTCTTTGAGTTGCCTGTGTGAGGCCAATGGCTACTTCTATTCTAAACAGTAAAGGAAGCTTTTCCATAATTGAATATCGGGTGTGTAGCCCCTATTCCATATATAATCTACGATCAATCCTCCCTAATTCAAGCACTTGTTAACCGCTCTGGTCCTCTTGCTGGAAAGCAGGACCTCGCTTACCTTTAGAGGTCAACGAGAACATATATTAGAGATATAGAAATTTTTTCATAAAGTGGCCCCGTATTTTTTATATGAATTCGAAGAAAAAGGGGCCCGTAAGCAATGAGTCTTGAGTGATGGATTATCCGCTGACCCTGAGCTACCAGATTAGGTGAGGGTGTTCTATTCTGATCTCTGCCCTTTCTTGCAGGATTTATTTATACGAATTAGCCTCTATGGCTATGTCCCTGGACCTCCTGGCTTCCCTGTCACGCCCGAACGTAATCAGAGAAGACCTGCTTGGCCCTCATCTTTGCCGTCCAAAAGCTAAGGCACTACCTTCTAGCTCATCCGGTTCAGCTGATATCCAGGGCCGATCCACTCAAATATATCATGACACGTCTGACCTTGTCAGGAAGGTTAGCGAAATGGGCGCTGCTTCTATCTGAGTTCGAGATCCCTCAAAAGGCGGTCAAAGGCTAGGCATTAGCCTACTTTCTGGCCATGCATCCTGTACCAGACAGTTCACCATTATCCGAAAAGCTCCTTTCTGAGGAGGTCAGAAAGGATCGGATCGGGAAATGTATTTCGACGGTACAACCAGAAGCCCCGACGGGTAGAAAAAGAGCAACCCTAGGGATAATCAATCAGGGATCGGCATTGTGTTTGTCTCACCAGACAATGCCATCATTCCTCACTCCTTAGCCTTAACTTAACGGAAGGATGCTCACCAGACCGAATATGAAGCTTTGATAGCAGCCCGCTTGATTTCTCCTATCTGAAATTAGAGATTGAGGACCTCACTACTAATTTCAATGTAAAAACTATTTTTCGTGATGCATATATTATAATAAAAAACCTTATCAAGGAAAATGAGGAGGAAGCCATCGGAGAGGCAATCCTCAAATACGTACTTTGACCTGACGGCTTACCGTTCTTAACTTCTAATGGGAATTCCAAGTCGTATTGTCCATCGGAACCATCAATCATAAGATTAGCCAGTCAGAAAGTCTTTGCTCTTCCAATCCAAAGCCTCATTAGCAATAAAGACGCTAGTACAAATGGGGGAAGAATCAGAACAGATTAATGAAGAAAGTTTCTTTGTCAGCCGACTTGAAGGGTGCTCTCAGTGTACCGCCATACGCACCCAGACATTAGACCAATTGTGGCTGGCCCCACAGTTTCCAGAATGTCGTTGTCATAATGTTGATCCGGCTTCTGCGACTACGGCATCCGCGTAGCTCCGAATACGCGCATTGGAGCTCTTCGCTCGGTGTCCCGGGTCGCTCTGTTGTAAACCGCTGTTTCGTCGGGCGGTGGCTTATTTTTAACACCCCCCTTACTAGATCAAACAAATAAAGCTCCATTGAATGAATCAACTTCTCCCTCCCGAACAAGGATCAATGGTTCGGGGAAAAGCCTATCTCAGTGATGTTCAAAAACGGGAAAAGCGTAGTTCGAAAACTCGCGTTAGCTCGTTTTGGACCACCTTCTACTTTTGAACCAGTTCTCGACCCCGAGCGTAGCGACCCAAAGAAAGGTGCATTGGCAGCTCGTAGTCGCGGCAAACGCACTTTGATTGTTCAATCATTACATTAATAGGGGCCTTCCAGGAATTGACCAAGCAGGAACCGGGGATCAAAATTCCATTGATTCATCTATCTCAAATAGGGAGAAAACTGAATCAAGAGGGGGTCAGCTGAGCTCGAAAGGGGTAGCCGGTCGTCGGCTAGGAGCTCTGGCCGGCAACGAAGCTAAAGCTTCACACTGGCCCACTCGCTACTTACGCGGCTAAGTTCCAACTCTATGTTGAGAAAAAAAAAGAAAAATCCCCTAACTTTCAACTATTCCAACAGAAAGGGGCAATTCAAATGCTCCATAGATAACCCCCTGTGTCTTGTTCCCGTCCAACTCACCGGGAGATCGAAGAGCGGTTTGCGCTTCGCGCCCCAACCCCCTTAACTAATAGATGCTTAGATACCTGCAACTGAATCTGTAAGCGGCGCAGGACAGGATGGACGAGAAAAGCGGCGAGAAGAAGACAAACAGAGGGAGGAAGGTTGACTAACCTGTCTATTGCCTTCCCTTTCTACTTCTAGACTGGTTCGTCGGCGGGACAGCGAGCCAAGATCCGATTCGTCAATCGACGAATCCATGCCACGTAATCTGGCAAAGGAGAAAGAGACGATGGCAACGCACTTCATACAAGGGGGAGGGGGTCCGAACAGCCTTGTACGTAGGCCGCCCACGCGAAGAAGTTCTTTTCTTCTTTAATTCCAAAAAGTCAAGCCAGTGATGGAGCTCTAGCGAACAAATCTTATGTGTTTTTCCCAGAGAAATGTCTTTCCACTAGACCAAGTCCGCTGCGAGCCGAGTGAACTACATTACTCAACCGAGCCGAGGCACTATTCACCAAGTGGAACTTACTTTTTACTATCTTTTCTAAGCCAAACACCCCTTCTCCTATACCTGGCTGCTTCTCGCTCACCAAAGCGTACTTCGTTTCCCGGGACGAACGGCTCCTTCGCTTTTGGTAAGAAAGCGGTTTTTTCCCTCTTCCCTGACCTTAGATGGAAAAAGAAATGCTTAAGGAAAAGGCGCCCTAGAAGCTGACGCGTCAGTCCTCTCTTATTGCCCTTATTTGAACCGGCGTAAGGAGGTTCAGTCAAGTATAGTATAGTGCGGCTTATGGTTCTAGTAGCACAAAATATAGAAACTTTACTATGCTAGTTCACTCTAGAAGACCTAGTCTGATTATAGTTAGTAGTATAGATTAGTTGGATTCGTAGAACAGAAGAAGAGCTTTTACTTTTTAATTCTATTAGTAAAGCGTTAGCACCCCTATAGAGTCAGGCTCTCTTCTGGGTAGCTGCGAAGCCTTCAATGTTGGTATGGAGACTTTGTTGGCTTCCCGTTCGCTGAACAACCCCCCTCTTGCAACACTTAACTATGCTTCAAAGGGCGAACTCCACCTATTTTTGAGCTATTGAATTAGGCGATCCGAAAATCAATCTCTTTATCACTCCCTTCTATCAGAAAAGGAGGCTTGGCTCTGAAATGGTGGTAAGGCAAGCTCTATGTATCTTAGGTAGAAGTAGACCTCGAGCTCTGTGGCTTTAAGGGATAGGGCAGGTTTGGAACCCTAACCCGAAGGGAACTATATCCTTAATCCGGGTCAGACTATCACACACGAGACTCGCCTGGGCTCTCATCGAGACCAACTCACTTCTCTCTCCTTAACATCTGGTACCATTGCTCCGCCACTCTGCCTGTCTTCTTGTGGCCGGGTCGGGTCATTCTTCACTCCTATTACAAGGGAGACCTCTCTTCGCATACCGACCCTCCAGTTAGTTCCACTTCTGGGGCGAAGCTGAGAACTCGGGAAGGGCCTGCGGTGATTATTAACATGCTTTTCCAGCTCATATCTTCCCACCTCCGGTCACATGAGCTTTCGAGAGCCCGGTCTGGATCTAAAGATTTTTTATGTATGTCTCATGTCTTTCAGCTCAGCGGGATCCAGAGAAAGACAGACCTACCTACCAGTTCTAAGTGGCAAGATCAATCAAACAAAATAGGCTCAAGAGAAGGACCAGTTTTTTTCTTCTTATATATCCCATCGTATACATCGTAATAGAACCCTTTTTTCAAATCAGAAAGTACCCTCTCTACTCTTAGGTAGGCCTGCACGTTTTAGGTTATCCGGAAGGAATGGAATGACTAATGGGATGTGAAACCTCCACAAAGAAAAAACTCCTTGGACTTCCTTATCCGTATGGCCGGCCAATCCGTGACAACCCCGAAACAAAGAGTGAAATGCCAAGCCCTTTCTCTATTAAAGCAACAAGCATGCGCTCAAAATACCTCCTAAACCCCAACCCACCTTGTTTGTGTACTGGAACAGCTACCACTTCCTTAGAACAGCACTAACTTACCGCTCTCGACTATAAGAAAATCCAAGAAAGAGAATAGCTCCATAATAAAAAACTGCCATGAATTACACACACGCAAGTAGTGGCTCGGCTAGAGGAAGAAGCCTACGCCTATGCACTACCGAAGAATGGACCTGATAGAATCAATCGGTTGCATAAGATATGCCAAAACCACTTACTGGTCTTTCCGAACAGCATAAAGAAAAAAAAAGAAGTCAAGTAGACTCGGAAAGAAAAGAGTCTAGTGAAACCCTCTCCCACCCTTTCTATCTATCCTTAGAAGTAGGGCGAGTGTCCTACCTAATTCAATGATTAGAATAATGGAGAAGGGGGAGGTCTTCAAAAAAACCTATACTCCCACTTCCCTTTATTTGAGATTTCCAAAAGGTGAGATTTCGCAACAAAATTGGGTGGGCCCCATAAAAGAAAGAGTGAGCGCTCACTCTTTGGGGAGAACCGCATCTATTCAAAGGAAATGTTTCGGCCTGCAGGAGAGGCATCTGACTTTCTTACTTACTTTCCTACTGACTGAATCACTTGAATCAGTTGAAGGAGGTTTCTACAGGAAGAGTTCCGACTCAGCGTCGGGGGGGTTCATGACGAGTGGGCATGAACTGTAACCAAACAAACAAAAGTAAGCCAACCACGAATTCCTGAACCATAAAGGCCCTGTAAAGTAAAGAGCCTCGCCTAAAGAACCAGACCCGGAGCTGAGAACAAGATCGAAAGCGCAACTTCTCATTCGAAGCATGAAAGTAGTCAGGTCACTTAGAGCCGGAAGAAGAGATAGCAGTGGCCTTATAGAAGGTTGGGGGTTGCTCGAAATCTGTCAAATACGAGTCCTTCTTTCTCTATTCAATCTACGGCCTACCTCGCCTGTGTCACAACGGCTGATCTTTTGAGTGAGGGAAGATAGCCGAAATTAGAGCGAACGAAAAAAATCTGACCAGGAGTGCCAAAGCACCTTAGTATCTTAACCTTTGCAGCCTCCACTGGAAATCGGGAATTAGCTCAAGCGAAGGGGAACTAACTTCTCCTTCTCTCTAACTCCCTTCTTGAGACAGGATTGGCGGTATGAAGAAAGAGTTGGACGTAGATTATTAGCATCCCGCCCCTAGAACTTAAGAAAGAGCCTTTCTTTTTGAGGAATAAGAAATTTATTATTACCTTAAGAACAGGACTTTCAAAAGATCTCAAATAGTAGATGTTTGCTAAGCTCTTTATGAACGAAGTGAGACTCTGACGGTCGGGTAGAAGCATTAACTTTCTGTCTATTGGCCCGTTGAGGAGGTTAACGACTACAATGAGTGAGTAGCCCCCGCTAGGAGGAGAAATCAGAGCCCCTCGTGGTTGAATTCTTGAATTCGTGCTTTCATGCCTGATTGGAGCTCATTGGCTCAGCAGGAGGAGGAGGATCGAGAAGCTTGACTTACACAGAATTGTTGAAGAGCAAGGCTGTCGCCCTCGCCCACTTTCGGCTAGGTTGCTCAGCAGGGGGAGGGTCTTATCATCTATCTCTCTGCATTTAGTCGTGATCCTTAGGCTTAGACTTTACTCATTAAGTTTTTGTGCCGGGGAAGGATAGCAGGCAGAAAGACTGAGCTTAGGTGCGTCAAGCTCGTAGCATCTGAGAATATTGCTTACTTTCCTGAAAGCTTAGTAAAGAGATTCACCCTTTGCCATTTATTGCAGTTGATTTATCTTTTGATCTTAGTTCCCCGTGGGTCCTTCAAAGCAGGCGATCTCCGACAAATCCGATGATCCCAGATCACACAAGCAAGGTGCGAAGCCTTGTTCCGTAACATTGGGGCGTAGCGGATTGACTATAGGGATAACTTTCAGGGCTAAGACGAAACCAAAAGGTTACTACAAGTGCTGTGATGAGATCTTTATTTCATTTCGGCTTAGTCGATCAAAGAGCCCTCTGTCTTAACAAAGAAAGATTTGCCAATCCTCTTAGGTTAGGAATCGATCTAGACTAGCTGCCATAAAGAGCTCAAGAGACTCGGATTAGTTCAAACGCTCGGGACCAAGGTGCGTAGCTGCTATTTCACCGGGAGTGAATCTAGCTAGGGCTATTTTCCACTAATAAGAATCTCCCGACCCGATTGTCGAAATGGTAATAAGGAAGTGGCAGCTGTCCTCTCATATCATATAAAAGAGAAAGAAGTTCTGCTTGTTCTCCCGAGTCCGATTACATTAAAATCGTTATTTTAAATGTCAAGTGTCACACCACTTTTTTCGGATCTGGGAGGCTGGGTCGGCTAGCATTGAATACGAATCTTCTTTCATTCCTCTTGTTCAAACACCCTTGGCTTCGGTAGCCTTCTCTCCTACGGGTTCTCCTCACATTACCACAGTCAGAAAGCATATCAATTCTAAATGTGTTGGATAACTTCGATCATGAGTTTATGAGCACCTTTCCCGACTTTTCCTATGCGAGGTTTCTTCATGAAGCCTTTCTCTACATGATTGAGTGTCACTAATAAGAATTTCCTTACGGATTCTGATTCTTTCTTTTTAACAGTCATTTCTAGGTTGAAATTGTTGTTCGAAGAAGGAATGGAACGAAGAGCCTCCACAGTGAAAACTTCATTGGTGTCACACAGCTGAGCGATTGGTTCTCGGGAATTAAAAAACAGGACATTCAGTAGCAGCTGCCAAAGGCTTCCCGAAACCTGAAGGCTATTTCTGCCTTCCTTCTACCTTTACCAACTACTAGCAATTACGACAACAGGTGAAATAGCTGACCTTATTCCCAAATAGCTTCTTCTTTTCGTGGCAACGGATTCATCTTCTTACGCTCCGGAAAGTAAGGGCTTTAAGTTCTAAGAATAGTTTACATCTTCTATAGCTAATAAGATCTTTCTTTTCATCGAAAGATGCGCATAATACCGTGTTTAAGTTAAGGGAATTAGGTAAGAAAGGACAAGGACCCATGGAGCGCTAACTAGTAAAGGGACCGGAACATCTTATTCTTGCAAAGAAGGCATTCTCTAAGATCGTGGTTAATCCGTTACTGGGCTTACCCATGTGCAAACTCTTAGGAATCGATCTAGATGCTTTGACTAGTGGGATAACTTGAATAGTAAGGGCTATGCGCAATCAACTGCACATTCATAGGCTCTTCCCTTCCAAACTGTCTGTCTTTCCTTCCTCCCCTTAAGACTAATAGATTGGGACCGGCGGATTGGTAAAAAACCCCTAATTCATTCGAACTGGGATGGGCTAGAGCCCTGGGAGAAGTCGTTCTTGTAGAGTCAATTGTTGAGTATTCTTTCCCAGCAGCAAGATCCATCCTTTTTCTTTCCCAGATGTCCAGTATGAGTTACTCCAGCCGCTTATTCATACTAGTAATGGAACTCTGGTGCCCGACCCTTGCAGGTATACTTTGACACATACATCTCTGTTTGAACGAGCAATTTCGATGCTTCTTCTGACCCCATCTCGCCAACCTTTAGGAAGCGATCCCATTCGTAGGAATCTCCACTCGAGAAAGACCATTCACCGAAGCAGAAGCGCCTGATCCCACTGGATCTGAGGTACATAAAGATATTTTTCAGCTTGCCTTTACATGGAAAAATCCCATTCCTTAGCTGAGGCAGGTCGGTATGCCGATGCGTTCATAATTCAGTAGACAAAGCGGGCCTAGATTGCAAGTTTTTACCCCCGGGGATGTGCTTTCATACTTATGGCTGGCGGATTACTCTAGAAAGGATTCCCCTCGAAAGGAGAATTAATACCATTTTAGGTAGCGAGTCTCTGTTCTCTTGAATAGGTAGGCTCAGTACGCTAAGGAAGCTTGATCTGCTTAGGGCTCACATTATCACTACCGGAACTAAAACCTTAGTTTCCTTCAGTCGGGATTCTAGTTGATGAAAGACTTTTTTCGCTAATTGAGTTGAACGCTTTCCCTTTCTTTCCACATCCCGGACTCGTTCGGTCTGCCCGTTATAGCGGAATGCTTATCGCAATAATCTGGTGTTGGTTTTTTTCATATTGGAACGGAGGATGAGTAGGACCTGTGCCCGTTCTAGGTTGAGGCTTCCTCTTCCAGATCATGTTTCAATGAAAGAATTTCGTATGTATGGTATGGGGAAGGGGAACGTAAAGCTGATACCTCCCCGAGTTCTCACTCTTTTTCTTCCTGTTATCTAGCTTCAGGATGGACAATAAAAAGTGCTAACTACTTAGATCCCGCGATATGACCAATGGTAGGATTGGGCCTGAGCTGCTCAACCTTACTTGCTTTAGGATTTAGCTCATAAGTACACCCGGAATATCTATCTTATATTCGATCAATTCCTTCGGCTGCTAGCTTCGTCCACAGCCACGCCTAGTAGCTAAAGGTTTCACCTAGGAGTATGGCATTGAGGGTTGCGGGGCATGTAGCTTCTTTGGATGGTTCCTTCTTGTTGGAGGAAAGGTAGATGGTAGCGATCCCACACCCGGAGCGAAAGGTCATTTGAGTTCCATAAAGGGATCCCTTTAATAAGCTGTGAACTGAACGTGGTCAGCATTAGATTCATTAGAGTAGGGAGGGGAGCTGCTCTCTCTTAGCGACTCGGAACGAATCAGAAAACACGCCTTTTATTTTAGAAAGAAGTTGGCCCGAAACTCAAGGGGTAGAACCCTATTTCAGTCAAGAGATGTACGAAGAGGGAGCTCAACCGTAAGGATAACCTACTGTAGAGGGAATTATCAACGTAAGGGCATTCATAAGTTCTTTCTTCTATTAGATAGAGAATTAGAGAGGAGTCGAGCTCAGACTTCACAATGGATAACCAAACTAACGAGAACGGGGTGAGAGAGGTGCTCTTAGAAGCTTTGAGCGAGGTAGCGAAGGTCCTATGTGGGACCGCAAGAGTCAAGGAGAATGAGGGCTCCCTTTTCTCTTCGAGAGTCCCCCTATGTTGGAGAAGGATGATCAAGGCCTATAACAGCGCTCCTTTCTTATTGAATTGAAGAACATCTATCCGTTCTTATCTAAAGCAAGGAGGGGGTTCAGAGCTATAGAAGGAGCCTCTGTCAATGCGAGTCAGTGGTAGGCGAGGTCTCACTATTTATTCAGGGGTAGGCCCCTAATGCCTTCGGTCTTTCTATCAATCAATGGGGAAGGAGAGCAGCTGCAAGAAATCGTCGAAAAAGCAAGACTCTTGCATGGGTACATGGATCAAAAGCAAGTACTCCCGCAGCATGGGATGAAGCCAATATAGTCTCGTTAATCTTCCTGGCCTTTTCTCAAATCTACCTGATTAGAAAGATAAGGCGCCTTGACTTAGCCACCTTCAGTTCCCGAATTGAAAAAAGAAGGATCTCCGGTTTCAAAAGCCCTAGATATAGATGTCCGGGAAGTGCTTCCTTGGATTAAAGCACATTCCGGGAGTGAAAGGTCATAGGGCTCATAGACATTCTATATTTCCGATTTTTCCTTTATGGTAATAAGGGGATCATAGATCTCTCTTTTCAAACAAAGTTGGCAAAGTGAGAACGCTGGTTCCGCAATAACCAAATCAATCCAATTCTCAAGGGGAGAGGGGTCCGTATCCATTTTGAGACTTAACTTAAGGATTGAGGGATCCCTCAAAGGACCGGGTTCAGGCTCAACCAAGTCTTCGTCCACTTTTTCTTGCTTGAACCAGATCCATGCCTTGGGCTTGAGTCCCGGCTTCGGTAGGAGTCCAAACAGCATTATCCATTTCTAATTCCTAATCATCATATATATATATTTACTATTGTGTTCTCGAAGACAACTTATAGCAGGCTCGAGAGACCTCTCCTTTCATTCCTCGATCCGGTTGGTGATGACCAACTACCCAGTCCGATGTCTGGTTCTTCTTCCAGATATTGGGGGAAGACCAGCTTAGCCTGCTACATCAAAGATGAGTTATTCAGTTTCTTCTTTCAGTGTCTATGCCCGTAACCGGATGCGGCTGGCGAAGGAATGAAGCTACGAGCCTAATCTATGGTAGAGCTGGACAGGTCAGGTCGGGTCTATTCCTTCCATAAGGTAGGGTGGGTCAGCTAGTCTTTTTCTCCTTGATGGGATGGGTACCCAAGTTGACATCTTCAGTGTCTTCGATGATGGCTTTTGATTTTTCTTCAAACCTCTCGAATACACGTTAAATTTATTCTGAACTAGAGGGCTTAAAAGCGCCTTGGCCTCATGTATTCTGCTTCCCACCGCTTCTGAGTAGGGAGCTACCCTTGATTTTTTTGGGTTTTGGCAAAATATGAGGGGTAAGAGTCCGAAGGAGAGAAAGAAGTCTTGGAAAAAGGACTTTCATAGAGAAAAGAGGGATTTCGTCTGTCTTGTCTTTTAAGCAAATAAATAGGCTAAGGTAAGTATAATAATAAACATCAGTGCACCCCAATGAGTCACCTGCTGAAGGTGGTCCAACCAAAGCTACTAGGTAACGGGCATCTATATTAGAAGATGTATGAAGCCCGGCATGGCATGCCATCACTCTTCCGTTGTGAACTCCGTTTCACTCGTTCGTTTAGTCACTAGTTCTTGTTCCCTTTCTGACCAGGAAAGTACACCAGCATATCTATCCCCTCTGCTAGCTGAACCCAACAGCACCCACATTCAAAAGCCCTCAGTAACTCTTGCTAGATTGGTACTGATACGCTCAGACTGGGCTCAACAGCATAGGATCTCCATTGACCGACTCCTCCCCTTTCCATAGATCCTGCCCAATGGGATTAGCATGACTTTAGGATCCTTGGGTTTGGTTGACCTTTATACAGGTCTCGGCGAATAAGAGTTCCCATTGTCCATTGTTACGCGATAGCCTAGGAGTTTGGCGGCTCCAAACCAGGAAGATCTGGGATTACGGGCACCCCAATTTCACATTGAAAATGCGGGGGTTATTCACTTGGTGGAGAAAGTGGGTCAAGCCCTTTCTTCCACTTCTGTATTTCTGGCCCGGATAGTTCTTAGTGAGGGGCCCTTCTCGATTGATTCTCAGGAAAACGGCTCTCCAAGGCGGGCATCTTGATCAAAGGCTCCCACTCACGCTACACCGCTGGCTGTATAGGAGGACTTGTGGCACAATGATTTCCAATACTTGAAGAGGAGTCGAAGTGAATGCCGATAATTCACCAGGTCTTGGACGCGCCTTCTTGACTCGTGTGGGAGGAGAGATAAGGGATATAGAGGGATGGAAAGACTTCAATACTTCTGGTTCAGGCATTTTCTAAGAAAGCTTACTCTAAGACGCTCATTGACCTTGAGCTAGCTAGAAAGGAATGGAGACTGGAATTCATTAGGCTTTGGACACTGGGGTATAGGCAGGCTATTTGGCTATAATCTTCTTCCTTTCTATCCCTTGATGTGAGGAAAGGGGAAGGGATCGTCATGCACTGGCTTTCCTGTAGCGACAAAGAGCCCTTCTTACTTCTTAAAAAGGGGAGTACCAAACCACTAAGAAGAAAGTAGGAGCGGCCGTAGTAGAGCATCGAATCAGGAGATGCCCGCTTAATCGCTCGTGCGCCATTGATTACTTAAAGAGAATGTCCACCGCCTTTCGCTCCCGATTTGGTCTTTTGACTTCCCCTTTGCCCTTTTAGAGAGAGGGGTGGAGTCTCAACTACCACAGGAGATGCTCTAACTTTCCAAATGAATGGGAGCAGTCCGGAGACCCGGCCTATTCTTACTAACTAAACAAAGGAAGTACAAGTCCCAAGAAGAGTCCGTTTCCTGTGTTATGAAGAAGAAGTCCTATCGTTACGTTCTCTCTTCACGAGGATCTTTTATGCGCTTTCTCTTTCAACCCCTCTTCTCTCATAGTGGTGAAATTAAGGCTCTGTCTTTCTTCTTTTTATTGGGTCTTACTTCCTTGCTAGTTACTACTTCCGCAGAAGGAAGTCAATCAAGAAGGACTTGTTTTGACACGCTAGCCCCAGTGTTCTTGCTGCCATTCCTCTACATTGGACTCTTAAAGGACTAAAAACTTGCTCTGACTTTCATTCTTAGACCAAGGTCTTCCCCACCCCTGAACGGGGAACAGGCAACAATCCCCTTATGATTGCCAGCACTTCCATCTTCTTAGGAAAACCCTCCGCCCCCTAAGAACAAGAAAAGACCTGCTACCCCATCTTCCACGAAAACAGAGTATGATTTACTTTTAGGAGTGAATCACTCGCTATCAGCATCTTCTTCTTTAGGCTGCCTTGCCCATTACCGCACACGCGGGGCTACGGTACCAATCAATCAGTTGAGCTAGGTTGTCCTTTCTTCCAGCTTTGAGGGTTCTAGCCTAGAAGGCAGAAGTGTCAATGCTTTTCGCTACTAAATGTCCTTTGTTATAGGAGAAAGTCGTTCTCATACCCCGATACCGGTTTTTCTTCCTCTGGATGTTAGGGTGGCATAAGTGGGAATCCGTGTCGCTACGGTCAAGCCAATGAATGTCCATCGGTCTATCTACGTACCGTACCTTCCATCGTAAGGAAAATATCTTCTCTTATAAGCGCGTTTGAGGAGCCCCATCTTTCGTTGTCTTTGCTGAATGCCCGTTATTCGGGGCTTTTTCCATTCTACCAAAAAGTTTTGCCAGCGTATCCCACTGCTTATCGTCAGGGCTCCCTCGCTCGCCCTCGACATGTGTTGCGAATGGCTCTGCTCCTAACGGAGTATCCTGTGGATTTGAGCCTCTCTAGAGGACTTAGCATTGCCTGCCCTCTCCAGTGTCCAAAAAGGAAATGCCTCGCGCTGAATGACTCCACCCGTACTAGCCAGATTACAGGACTCCTCTTTTTAGCGTAAAGAAGTTTCGTGTAAAGGAGAGAAGGAATAGAGGCGACAGACAACTAGTCGAAGGGAAGGCAAGAAGCGGAAACCTGTAGGCTAGATGACGTAGCAGAGACCAATCCAACTAAGGAGACCAATCATACCCAGATCCGGCCCAAGCGGACACGGTGATTAGACGTTGAGCGGAGCTCTTCCTGCGGTCTCACAGTTTAGGTTCTTGCTTCACCTTAACCTTACTACATATGGCATGTGAGAGGAGTGCAAGATCCCCGGGCGAGGGTAGTCGAAATTTGGGACGTAGCTAAGGCTTACGAGGGATATATGTCCCCTAGCTCTCTCCCGACTGAACTCTTTGTGATGAAATCGATTCCTAACAGCGGATTCTCTGCATCTAGGGTTCTTGCTTTAATCGGCGTAAGGACTGCTTTCGATGGCAGTCAAGGATTGATTTCGGAAGGGGGTGCCTAGTCTAATGGGCGCTTGCATCCCTTAGAGTCAGATGAATACTTAATCTATCCACGAGCAGAGAAAAGGCTAATGGAGGACAAATTTGCCACGTTAAAGCTAGGAATCCTAAACCTAAACCGTAACTCCTATCGTATTATTGCTAACAGCCAAAGAGCTCCTTCTTGCTAACAGGGCAAGGGCATTCGATGCAGCTCCTTCTCTTGCATTTGACACCGTTATTGATTCATTTCCTGCAAACAAGCATTCTATTCCGAAAGTGCGGATTCGCAAGCAGAACAGCCTAAGACAACAGGGTTTACGAACAGGGGTTATTCCTGTATGGATGTAACTTTTGCTAGTCTGTCTCGTAATTCAAGCGTGAAAAAAAGAAAAGAAGTGCCACTAACTTCTTTCGATTTCGAGCATCAGCACCGGATTCAATAGCAATTGCAGGGGATTCTTGTCCATCTAAAGCAGGAAGTAGACCAGCCGTCTGAAGCCTTCCCAATTTCCTAACGAAGTGACTGCACCAAAAGAGCACACAAAGCAAAGGAAGGGACTCACCAATTGAGGATTAAATCAAGCATTTAAGACATACCAGAACCGAGGTCTTTGTCCCCCAGTTCACGACTCAAAAGAGTTCAAACTTACAAGTGCTAGGGCTTATAACGTTACGATACTGGGGTCAGAACCTTATCGCATGGGATATTCTCACAAGCAAGAGGTTCAATGGCACCAAGAGCCTAAAGAAAGGCTCTCCTCGGACCATAATAAGATGTTTTTCTCCCCCTAGACCAGTAGAGGTAGCAGTCTCTTCTTAGACTATGGATTTTAGGTCAAAAGCAAGTGAGGTTGAAAGCGAGCAAGTTGGATTCCTAACTCCTTAATCCATAGCAGGACGGGGACTATAAAGTGCTGATATTATTTCGATAAATGGCACTCAAACGGAATGGTTATAAACTGACACTGAAAGGAGATCTCAAAGAAGAGGTCGAGGCCCCCCGGTTATGAAGACTCTATTCATCCAGACTATTTGTGTAAGCTTTCAAAGGCTCTCTATGGACTCAACTCAAACAGGCTTTGAAAAATTCAGCACAGCACTACTAACATTAGATAGTAGTTCAGCTGGATCACACCTTATTTGTTTGTCAAGCGCTCTCAGGTATATTCCCATTTGTATTTCACAAAAATAGAAATATTACCGGCAATGATTCTGCTGCTATTCCGAAGCAACGTCTTGGCAAGCAGTTTCATATGAAAGATCTGGGTCCTCTAACCGGGATTGAAGTTTTTCGGTCTCCAGGTATGCATCTAACTTAAGCAGAAGTATGCCATGGATCTTCTACCATGGAATGCTTCACAGGTTGCCCTGTGTGACTCCAGCTTAATGCCAAGCTGTATTCTCATGATGGTGAGCTGCTATCAGATCCATCGGCCTATAGGAGTATGTATGGTGGGTGGTCTCCAGTACTTCACTCTGACTCGCCCAGAGATTTCGTTTGCTGTTGGACTTGTAGACAAGTTTATGCAGTCTCTTCGGGTCTCTCATTTAGTAGCTGCTAAATGTATTTAAATATTTCTAAAATAAAATGACTATTCTGGAAACCTTGCTACCCCTATTCTATTAGTCAAGCTTGGCAACCCCTACCTCTTAAAGCTGAAGTAAGGTATTAATGCTGGTGATGTTACAGATCATCGCTCCACTACTGGCTTTTGCGTTTTCTTCGGTGACTCTCAACTATCTTGGAAGAGCAAGAAAGAGACAGTGGTTGCTCGCTCTAGTGCAGAAGCCGAGTAAAGGGCTCTTGCTGATACTACATCAGAGATTATTTTGTTGCGATGGATATGGGAGTAACTTTTTCTGGGCCTACTATTCTCTTTTGTGACAACAAGAGTGCTATCCAAATAGCACACAATGATGTGTTTCATGAGTGATCAAAACAAATCGTTACTCACTTAGGGCACTTCATTAGAGAAGTAAAGAATTAATTATCGAAAATAAGGAGACAATTTTCCATTCTCCCAGTCCAAGGGACAGGATCCCAGGCTTTTGAAGCTTTTCCAAGGTGCGTCCTATCGTATATAGGATAAAGAATGCACTTAGGAGCGATCTTTCCCACCTTCTGAACCTCCTTATCAGGCTAACCAAGTCCAGTCAGAGGTACTGGATAACCAGTTAGTTGGGATTAGTCGTCGTTCTCATCAGGAGAATAATAGTCAGTACAACTTTGAAACATAAAACCCTATACATCGACACCTTTAGTGCTGCTACGCTACTTAAGAATGCCGACTACAAAGTTGACATCAGCCGCCTTCAGTCCAGGAGAGAAGGGCCTCCCCGGTTTCAGAAACTGTCACCGGAACTATGCGCCGTCTTATTCCCTGCTGCGATACCGACTACGGCAGGTTTGGCATCCAAAAAAAGCCCGGCTCCGTTGCATCATTCGTGATCCTCCGCGAATTGAAGCCTGCCATCTTTCCGAATCGATCGACTACCCCCAGCTGTCATGACCCGACTGGGTCTTTGGTAGTCCAACTACTAAATCTATAGAGATGCCTTCCCAAGATCTCTTCGGTACGGGTATGGATACACTCCTCTTGCCACTTTTTTCTTCCTGACAAAGACGAAACGCACCCTAAGAGCTCTATCTTGCATTAGGGAGTCGGGGTTCTCCTACACCACCCTACTGTTTGTTCATAGGGGGTCTCCAACCATGCGGAAAAGCCACACAATCGCAACAGGCACGATGTTCTCACAACCCGGAGTAGAGTTATATGGATTTCATTATTTATGACTGACATTCCTTCCAGTCTCGAAGCAATGTGGTATAATCTCTGTTTCCTCCGTTCGGTAGGCGGACTAGAACTATAGAGTAGGCGAGGAGAACTGTCATATAGTATATTATTATTTGTTTTATATCATAGTTTGAAAAAGTATACTCCACTCCCTTAGACTCGTTACGCAACACGACTGAACTCGTTGGTTCACGAAAAAACTCCAGTCCACCTCAGCCTGCGATAGCAAGAGGAACACGACAAAGGGAGTCAATGAACAGCAGCCTTTGGGAGAAGACTTGCTGAAGCAGATCCTCGCGGTAGATGTCCCAGTGACGTCAACTCAAGGAACATTCGAGGGGGCCTTCACGCTGCACCCTAACACTAACTTGAGTTTATGTTGCTTGCCACAATCCTATGTATGAAAAAGTAACACCAACCAATACTAGCACTAGCAGGGACTCATTCCTCGCTTGCTTATACTTGCTTACTAGTAGGATTGTTTCTCCCTTCACTAAGCTTGCTTAGATTGGACTCCTTTCTATCTATCTCAAATCCTCAGCTTGTTTGTAGTGGTTAATCGCCCCGCCCCATGTCCTTCTTCTTAAGTGAGGTTTTTTCCACAATTCCAGCGAGATCAAACCTTTCAAAAAAGGCATAGCTCTTGCAAACCCGAAGAAAAGGAAAAAGCGAATCCCGACTCAGGAAAAAATCCATCAATCAATCAATGGGGCAAGTCGAGGCATGTCTTCTTTCTTTCAAGCAAGACGAGTTAGCTCCTTTCTCTAAAAGATGAAGAGAACAACTTTAAAGGGTTGGACCTGGCCTGGCTACTGTAAGTTTGATGCCCGAGGACTATAGTCAATCTGGTGGCTTTCTATGAGTAATGGACCATACAAAACAAGATCGGAATTGGACTGTCCTTCGTGGACGAGATCTTCTTTTCGACCTTCCAGTTGACCTTCTCAATGACGGTTGCCTGAGAGTTGTCTTGGATCGAACTACTACCTACTGGGCTTCTGAAAACCACGGAGGAATTGGTCCCAAGAAGAGAATTCAAGATGGTAGTCCCGGCTTGTTGAGTCGATCAAAAAGACTAAATTTATCACTGTGCGAGTCAGAAAGAGCGAACCGAGATCCAGGATCCTGCCATGTGAATGAGACTGCCCTTCGCTCGCCTACGTGATCCAGTTCTTCTCTTCCTTCCGGGAAAGCAAAAAATCAATGCATCTTATCTCAAGTTGAAGAGTCAGAAAGCGAGGGGAAGAAGGTAGATGAACTAATCTCAATTAGGCTTATTCGACTTAGACTTCATTCTCACTCTACATACTTTTTTGCGACTGAACCAGACTGTACGGTACACCTTCTTCAAGATCACAGGGATAAAAAGTCACCGTCTACTCGTAAAGGAAAGCCTATGCCTATGGAAAGGAAAATCACGAAAAGCGATCCATATGATTTTAAAGAAAGGCTTGCCTATAACGTCTTTCTAGCGTACGCGCGGTGCCTTTATATTCTTATCTTTCTTTGTTTGTTATAACCCGGAGCTACATCCCAGAATAAATGTTGAACTCCTCGCTAACTGCTCTATTCGCTTAGTGACTTGCCTCAGGTATTACTCCTATATCATTGGTTGCCGCTGCAAAGCTTCCTACAACAAGGATAGGAATCTGCTTCTAAGGCTGTCTGTCACAAGAGGCACTCTCTCTCCTCACGTCACCTATCCTTGCAGCTCTACTTCGTCCCCTCTCTATGATCTCAAAACCCATTTTGTGTCCTGGTACTGGAAGCCGCAGCTGACCTGGCTTATCTTTCTGATCCGCTAGTACCGAACTGACCTGCCGAGCATACGAAAAGGGGAATCTTTCTTTGAACCCGAAACTACCGCAAGTGACTCTTCTCTGTGCAGTGCCAACAGACCTCCTCGCTTATTGACTTTTTCCACAGATCTTTAGAGCGAACCTATATCTATATAGGACAAAAGGAACTTCACTAACGGCACCTGACAAAGATCACTTCTCTCAACTACTTTACTTGAGTCCCAGTACTGAAAGACGTCACTTCAGGAGAGAATCTGAGAGAATAGCAAGGCGCCGAAGGAGTCGACTCTTACTACGGATCTCCCCTTCCTTATGGCAGGAGGTTTCAAACATATTATCTTGTATTAAAAGTCAGTTCATCCCCCCGTTCATTTATTGACTTACGTTCCGGGCTTGTCGAGGCCAAAACTCATTGAAATGAGACTCCGATCCGCCCGAACTTCGGTGTCCAGAGGATCCATCTCTTCGACGGGCTTAATGAATAGTAATTGGTAAGGTCTATTTTGTCCCTCAGTGGTATCCTCCTTGCCTGTTTTGACTTGCCCATTCTTGGGATGGGAGTCGCAACGAGACCGCAGAGGAAGGCGTTGTCACGAAACCCTCCCCTCCGGGATAGAATAAATCCTAAGTGGCTTCTTGTGGCTTTGGGGTATCTGAACCATTGGCATTCTTGTTCGGATGCTTGAATCTGTTATTTACGGCAAACCTTGACCGTAGTTCCCATTCCCTTCCTCGCTAGCTGTAGTTGATTGTATCAGGAGTTTTCTCCCTAAGAGCTTCTTTCCTTTCAATCGTAATATGTTTGATACCTCTCTCTTTTCCTATCTTAGATGAGTGACTCTGGAGTTTAGCCTTATAGTGAATGCCTGAGAAGGGAGGCTCTCGTGCTTCACTGGATAGAAGCACCAGTCTACCGCTTTCAATGCAGCGAGACTTCGCCGATTGAGAATATACTTTGAATAGATAGTAACAAGAAGGCATTTTTACTCTATTCCTAGTGGGCTTGGAAGAAAGCAGAATATCCTTCGGGTAACCATATGGTTAGTGGGCGGTGTGGTTTAATTTAAAGTTCCAGGGTATAGGAATCCATCTTAAACAGAAGCAAAGTCCCTTTCATGGGTAGTAAGTAGGCTGAAAGCCATTAAAAAAGGGCAAGTGGGGGATGTTCCACGAGCTACTTGTTTGAAGTCTTTTTCCATTTCTAGGTAAGAGAAAGAAAGGAGAGACTTCCCAAGCATGAAGCATGGGTCTTTGATCGATGGAATGCTTGCTGTCAGCATCTGTTACTGGACATCTTGCTTGAAAGTCTGTTCCAAGCACCAAATCTTTCGCTTTCTTTGCTTTTCCTCTGTCCTTTGCCCTATCAGAATCAGTATCGGTTGATTCCTTCCGAGAGGAGGAGGCTTTTTTGTTCGCTTGCTTGCTGGCAAGCTCTATACCGACCTTGGCTAATTGAGGCAATTTCTAAAGCATTTAGTCTCGCTAGCTATGCTAGCTTCTTTGGTATGGCTAGCTTGTTTTTTGGTGAGGTATTGCCCTGCCATTCTTCCTTTTCTGATTCACTTTAACAAGCCGTTTTTCCACTTGCTTCTTGTCCGAAAGTGCCACAGCTTCTTCTTTCACAGCAAATGAAATACCAATTGCAGCAGATAGGCATTCAGTTAGCTTTCATCGGATACGAGAGCAGGAAGAGCATCTATTCCATCAACAGTTAAGTCATTAGTCCCATAGCCTATTCTTTCTTTCAATTGTGCAATCAGTTCTCCCGCTTGGCTCAATAGCCGGAGATGAAATAGCGAGGGTTACGTTCACATTTCTAAGAGCGGTTCTTCCTCCATCAGATCCGGCATAATCAACAGGAGAGAGCCAAGCAAGGGATACGATCACACCAACAAGACCAGAGCTAGGATAAGATCTGATTCAATAGCTGCCTACTTTGGGCATGAATGTGCAGCTACTTCTTCTTCAATTGCTAACCTATTCTGTCCGTGGCTATCTTGACTATTGATCCTTCCGGCTTAGCCTACCTTATCTTCTATCCCGCTGGTCGTATCTCTCAAGAGTTAAAATCTCTCTCCCCGCAACTCTTAGCAATACAGTAACAGTAATAGTCATACGCCAAATCGGAATATTATTGATATCCCAATAGTCTCAATTGCATCGATCCTCTACGCCGCTCTCTCCCGACTGAACTATTGGTGGGAGGCCTAACGACTGCTGTTGAGAAGAGGAATTGTTTGATTCAGACGATTCGTTCACATCGGCGAGATAAAGGCTCTTTGAAGGAAGAATGCGCTCTTAGTAGTAATCCTTTCCTATGCAGAAGACGATCTGCGGCATTCAACTGAATGAAGATGGCATGAAGACGATTGCTGCTCCCCTTGCTTACCTTTTGGCACTATAGGAGCTATAGAATTGACTTATTTAATCTTACCTATCTCCTTAGTCTTTCACACTAAGCTCTTCAAACCTTGCTTGAAGGCATTCGCCATTCACATTCAGGTCAGGCATTGAGTAATTGGTAAGGTAAGTCAGTCAGTCTCTTGATCACCATGCCCTCATCTACTTCCGAAGGAAGGGGGAATCCGTGGTATATATAAGATGTATGAATCTATGAATAAGAGTGAATCCCGAGAGAAAGCACTACTTCTTTTAGTGCTGTTGGTATTCGTAAGTCAGCTGGGTACTATGCAACGTCTT
>CANTUR010001939.1:0-37618 GCA_947683625.1 Mallotus nudiflorus
TCAAAAGAATGTAAAGTTTGAGTGGTTAGATGCTTATGAGAATAGTTTCCAATTACTAAAGGTGTAGTTAACCATAGCTCCAGTTTTGGCTTTGCCTAATGGAGTAGATAAATTCACTGTGTATTATGATGCCTCTAGAGTCAGTTTAGGTTATGTGTTGATATAAAATGGTAAGGTGATAGCATATGCTTTAAGGCATTTAAAGAAGCATGAACATAATTATCCTACCCATGACTTAGAGATGGTTGTAGTGATCTTTGCTCTCAAGATTTGGAGACATTATTTATACAGGGTGACTTATGAGATTTTCATTGCTCACAAGAGCCTTAAGTATATTTTTCAGCAGAGAGATCTGAATCTAAGGCAGTGGAGATAGTTAGAACTCCAGAAGGACTATGATTATGAGATTTTTTATCATCCAGACAAGGCTAATGTGGTAGCAGATGCCTTGAGCAAGAAGTCCTTAGCTAGTCTTGCTCATATTAATGTGGAGAGGAGACCATTAATCCAAGAGTTTCACTAGTTAGTGGATCAAGGTCTAATAATGAAGATTAGCAGATTTGGTGGAGTGTTAGCTCAGTTCAGAGTTCGTTCAGTGCTGAGGGATAGGATTAAGGTAGCTCAGGGTTGAGATCCTATTTTAGCATAGCTTGTAGAGAATATTTATGCAAGAAAGTTCACTGATTTCACACTCAATGATGAAGGTGTTTTATGGATCAATGGTGGGTTATGCATTCTAGATGTGGATAATTTGAGAGAAGAGATCCTTGAGGAAGCGCATTCTACAGCCAACAACATACATCTAGGTGTTACTAAGATGTACCACAGTATCAGAGACTTGTACTGGTGGGATGGACTGAAAAAGGATGTAGTTGATTTTATTTCTAAATGCTTGACTTGTCAGTAAGTGAAAGCTGAATGTCAAAAGCCTTTTAAAAAGCTTCAACCACTTCCTATTCCTGAGCGAAAGTGGGAGAGAATTGCTATAGATTTTATGGTTAGGTTACATTATTCTAAGGATGGATACGATTCCAACTGGGTGATTGTGGATAGGTTAGCCAAGTCTACTCATTTCTTGCCTGTGAAAGCCACCTATTCTGTAGCTAAATTAGCGAAACTATATGTTAAGCATATTATGTGCCTTAATGGAGTACTTGTGTCTATTGTATGTTATAGAGGTTCAGTGTTTATCTCTCATTTTTAGTAGAAGTTACAAGAAGCTATAGAACCAGGCTTGATTTCAATACTGCTTTTCACCCTTTGATAGATGTTCAGTCTAAGAGGATGATCCAAACACTTAAACATATGTTGAGGATGTGTATATTGGATCTTGGAGGTAGCTGGGATGATCATTTACCGCTTATGGAGGGTGCATTTAATAACAACTAATCGTATTATAATGGCACCGTATAAGGCTTTATACGGAAGGAAGTGTATATCCCCTCTAAGTTAGGATGAGATTGGAGAGAGAGCATTGACTGGACCTAAGATGGTTCAGGATGCCGTTGAGAAGGTTATTATGATTAAAAGAAGATTAGAGACTGCAATTAGTAGATAAAAGAGCTATGTAGATCTAAGATGCAAAAATGTGAAGTTTTAGGTTAGAGACTATATATTCTAGAAGGTGTCTCCGATGAAGGGTGCGATGAGATTTGGCAAGAAGGGGAAGCTAGCACCGAGATATATTAGACCATTCGAGATTTTGGAGAGAGTGGGCATGGTTGCATATTGGTTGGCTTTGCCTATGAATTTGTCTCAAGTGCATCTAGTGTTCCATATCTTGATGCTGAGGAAGTATATTTCGGTCCCTTCGCAGGTGTTGTAGCCTAATAGTGTGGAAGTGAATGAAGACCTGATGTTCAAGGAGGAACCAATCATAATAGTAGACTATTAAGTTCGTCAGTTGCATTCAAAACAGATTCTAATGGTTAAGGTGTTGTGGCGAAGCAACAACGTGGAGGAGCACACTTGGGAGACAAAAGCTGAGATGCAAGCTTCTTACCCTTATCTCTTTCCTTGATAATTCTTATTTTCGTTCTTTTCTTTGAATTTTAGGACTAATTCTAACAAGGACGATTGTAATGACCTTGTATTTTAAATAATATAAAATTATTTTGAGATATACAGTTTTAATAAAATTTTAAATTTTATTCATATGTTATTATTATTATTTGTGAATATTATTTATCAATTTTATTCTAAAAATTTTGTTTATGTAAAATAATTTATTTAGGAGTTCTATTATTTATATATATTAAAGTTATTATCATTACTATAATTTTAAATAGTATTATTATTATTATTATTATTATTTCATTGTTATTGCCCTTATTGTTATGTTTTATTATTTTTATTGGTATTATTATTATTATTACTACTACTACTACTACTACTACTACTACTACTACTACTACTACTACTACTACTACTACTACTACTACTACTACTACTACTATTACTGCTATTACTGCTACTACTGCTACTACTACTACTACTACTACTACTACTACTACTACTACTACTACTACTACTACTACTACTACTACTACTACTACTACTACTACTACTACTACTACTACTACTACTACTACTACTGCTACTACTGCTACTACTGCTACTACTGCTACTACTACTACTACTACTACTACTACTACTACTACTACTACTACTACTACTACTACTACTACTACTACTACTACTACTACTACTACTACTACTACTACTACTACTACTACTACTACTACTACTACTACTACTACTACTACTACTACTACTACTACTACTACTACTACTACTACTACTACTACTACTACTACTACTACTACTACTACTACTACTACTACTACTACTACTACTACTACTACTACTACTACTACTACTACTACTACTACTACTACTACTACTACTACTACTACTACTACTACTACTACTACTACTACTACTACTACTACTACTACTACTACTACTACTACTACTACTACTACTACTACTACTACTACTACTACTACTACTACTACTACTACTACTACTACTACTACTACTACTACTACTACTACTACTACTACTACTACTACTACTACTACTACTACTACTACTACTACTACTACTACTACTACTACTAACTACTACTACTACTACTACTACTACTACTACTACTACTACTACTACTACTACTACTACTACTACTACTACTACTACTACTACTACTACTACTACTACTACTACTACTACTACTACTACTACTACTACTACTACTACTACTACTACTACTACTACTACTACTACTACTACTACTACTACTACTACTACTACTACTACTACTACTACTACTACTACTACTACTACTACTACTACTACTACTACTACTACTACTACTACTACTACTACTACTACTACTACTACTACTACTACTACTACTACTACTACTACTACTACTACTACTACTACTACTACTACTACTACTACTACTACTACTACTACTACTACTACTACTACTACTACTACTACTACTACTACTACTACTACTACTACTACTACTACTACTACTACTACTACTACTACTACTACTACTACTACTACTACTACTACTACTACTACTACTACTACTACTACTACTACTACTACTACTACTACTACTACTACTACTACTACTACTACTACTACTACTATTACTGCTACTACTATTAATTGTTATTATTTTCATTTTAGTGCTTAGTGTGCATGAGTTGTGTTGTATATATATATATATATATATATATATATATATATATATGTATATACAAGTGTTATTTGGTGTGTGTGTGTATAAAGGGATTAAAAATAAAAAAAATCGGGTCAAAGGAAGTAAGCCCTCTTCCTTCTTCTTTTTTTTTTCTTCCTCTTCCCTTTTTCTTCCCTCTGCTTCCCGAAACCTCCCCTGCATAACCCAGCCTTGCCAGACCGCCAACCATGACCCCCACTAACCATCGTCGACTTCCCTCACTTCCTACTTCCCTTCAGCCACCTGAGGACCGCCGAACTGCCGCCTGGATGCTCAAAAATAGCAACAACAATAAGGACAGCTTCACACCGGTGACTCCATTTTCGACCACTTTAGCTCCACTTTTTGGTGTCGATCAAGTCCTTTTGGACTGGTGAGTCCATTTCCAAGCTCTGTTTGAGCTTTAACCCTCTCGTTTTTTAGTTTTAGTTAGAGTTTAGTTTTAGTTAGATTTTAGTTTTAGTTAGATTTTAGTTTATGTCTATTTTAGGTTTTTTTTTTTTAGCTTGATATTATTTGATTTATGAATTCTTGCTTAAGAAATGATGTTCATGGCAACTTCAGCTTCTCAAAAATAATTTTTGTTTACTTTTTGGAATTAATTTGAATTATGGGTAATTTTTTATTATTTTAATATTAAAATATTGAATTTTTAATAATTATGTTAATTAATTATTTTTATTGAAAATTCAGTTAAATTAGTGTTATTAATTTGAATTAATAATTTTTAGTGAATTTGTATAACTTTGGAGAATATTATTAGTATTATGTGAATTTTGTATATATAGGTTAATTGTGTATTTTTGTTGAAATTATATTCAAATAATATGTTTTAAATGATTTTAAAATTATATAGGGTGCTAAAATGACTTTTATAAATTATTTACTATTTTTAATTAATTAATACTAATTTTCAAAAATTATATTCGAATAATATATTATTTACTATTTTAGTGATTAAATTGATTTTTAATTACTTTTATTATATAATTAAGTTATTTGAGTAATTAAAAGTGAATTTTTACCATTTTATGTGGAATTACTGAAAAATTTGATTTTTATTAATCTTATATTATTATTTGAGATTTTTATTTAATTATTGTCAAATAATTATAGTTAGTGTTTTGATGTTTAAATATGTTATATTGTGATTTATTTTTTATTTTATGGATTTTTAATGATTTTAATATATTATTATTTAATATTTATTTTTATTGTGAATTGTGAATCTCAGTTGGGAATTGTATAGCTTGGGGTACTAACCCAGTGTTGAGCTTTGTGAAATTTAGAAGTGCATTTCCTTACAAGATTGGTTCTACTATTAGTAGAGAGATGTTCGTTTTATAGAGGAGATTTTGCCAAATTTTTTATAGAATTCTCGTAAAATGTAATGTCGGGTCAATCCTGAATTTCTCTATCTGTCTGGATTTTGAATTCTTAGATCGAGTCTCCTTTAGAATCCTTAGAAATATAAGTTAGAAATTAGTATGATTATTATTAACATTTATTTTCTAGTTGTGCCGAGACTGAGGTGTCACGACCCAAAACTAGGAGTCATGACTGATGCTAGGAAATAGGAATTCTTTTAAATCCGAAACCCATAGCAAGACTTAGAAAATAAAAACATGTAATAAATAAATAAAAAGTACGACTGAATTAAAATTTTTCGAATCAATATATAAAATAGATACTCCAAATCCTTTCATAAATAAATATATTCATACAATATTCATATACAAAGCTCAGAGTATAGAGTATCAAAATAAAATAATACTCTTCTGATACAATAATACTACTACTGCAGTTTCTAGAATATAAATTAAATTTTAAATATAAATTTATACAGTCTAGCTGAGGTGGAAGGACACCGGCGAAGAGCTCTACTACTAAGGTTTGATAATATAAGATCTCTTGAAAAAAAAATAATTGAGGGGGGTTAGACCTCACTGAATGAATTATTATACTATATATACATGTAGTCTAAGCCATAACAATCAGGCACCTGTATATATATATATATATATATATATATATATATATATATATATATATATATATATATATATATATATATATGCAGAAAACATTTATTTTAATACATGAAATATCAAATAGAATCTTATTAATCGCAACCTCAATCAACCATATCATTACTCTAGCCATACAGGCTCACTTAATTCCAAATAGATCACTTATTCCATTTTGGACAGTAGACTAGCCCCTGGACACTAAGTCAATCGAGCTCCAGTAGTCTAACTGTCAATGTGATTGGCCTCGAGACACTTGGTCAACCGAGCTTTAGCAATAACACTATCAATCATATCACATCTCAATCAAATAAATCAAATCATATTAATCATATCATAATTACCACAAGTAATTCCTCACTCAAACCTAAATCTATTGCACCGGTATGTACATGGTCCTAGTGTTGCCCATTAGGTAGCACGTTCTATCGATATCCTTCATTTAAAATACTTATACATTCGGAAAATAAATAACATAGAATGACATTCATAATAGCAAAATAAACCATATATTTACTAGAAATATACTTAAAATAAACTTAGTATATTTTGAGTATATATATGTCAGATAAATTCAAATCAAACATGAAATATACAAAAATAAACCAATGATATACTTAAAAACAATTTAAGTATATATCAAAAGTAAAATATGCATTTATTTCAAAATATGTTGAAAAATATACTAAAACTATACCTAAGATATACTAAACATGCTAAGTCTATAACGAAGATAAAACATGCATTTAATTTGAACATTTATTAAAAATATACTAAAAAGATACCTAATTATATAACATGCATATATCAAAATAGCTCTAGATATTTCAAGATATAATAAATGTATATTGAAAATATGCAAACATATATATGTCAAGGTATATTAAAAATAAACAGAAAATATAACAAATCATATTATAAATTAAATCACTTTTTAAAAAAACATATAATGAAAATGAAAAATCCTAAGTCATGCATCCTATATGCAATGCATATATATATAGTATAATAACTCACAGGTTCACGTTCCACGAGATAAACTCAACGGACTTATTTGATAGACCTCGGTCTCAGCGCAGCTAGAAAAATAAAATAACAACAACAATCATAATAAACTTCTAATTTTTACACATCTAGGATTACTATAGACAGACTCAATCAAAAATTTTAAAACTAAACTCGGATTGATTGTCATGTTTTATGAGAAATCTACCAAAATTTCGACAGAGTCTCCTTTGTAAAACGGACATCTCCCTACAAAAGTAGGGCTGATCCTGCACAGAAATCACACTTCTAAAATCACAAAGTGCAACACCTTGGGTTGGGACCCCAAACTCCACAAATCCCCAACCAAGGTTTACAATCACAAACCAACAATATAAACAGTAAAATAATAAAAATCATCAAAAATCCATCAAAATATTTAAAAACCTTTATTTTCTAACTAAAATATAAAAGTCTAATTTAAATAATATTTGGTAATAAATTTCATAAATGGAATAAAATCCCCATTTTACAATTAAATTAACATAAATTGCAAATAATATTTAAAATCACAATTTAACATCACAAAAATAATAAAATACCCATTTAGTCTCAAAATAATAAATATATCTATTATTTATATAATATTCTAAAATTATCACAATTAACTAATAAAATCTCAAATATTATATAATATTAATAAAAATTCATTTTTTACAGTTATTCAACATAACATAATAAAATTCACATTTAATTGCTTAAATAGTTTAATTATGTAATAAAATTTGTTTAAAACCCATTTTTTTATCACCCAAATAATAAGTAATATACATTTTTAAAAAAATTCAAAAATTAGTATTAATTACTTAAAAATAGTAAACAATTTGTAAAAATCATTTTAATACCTTAAATAATTATAAAACCAACTAAAACATAATGTTTAACTATAATCTTAACAAAATTGCATATTTAACCCTATAATACAAAATATCCAACATACTAATATCTTCCTCAAAAATTATATAAAATCATTAACATTATTTAATTGACATATAATATACTAATATCAACCAAAACACATATTTATCCAATAATTTCAACAAAAATACATATTTAACCTAATAATTCAAAATACACATAAATTATATAAAATTCCATAAAAATTATATAAATTCATAAAAATTATTTTATCAACAAATAAAATTCTAATATCAACTAAAACATACAATTAAACTCTAATTTTAACCAAAATACACATTTAACTCAATTATCCAATATTTACATAAACTATAAATATTCATAAAAATTATATAAAAATCCCAAATTAATTTCTCAACATCAAAATTAATAACAATATATAATAACAATAATTTAACCAAATTCATAATTAAAACAATTAATTAACAAAAATTCAATTTTGATTATTAAAATATTCAATAATTAACAAAAAAAATCAAATAAAATCAGAAAAATCAACTAAAAATACCTATGAGTAGATTAAGATGCATAGATCAACATTTCAAAAATAAATTATCAAGAATCAACTAAACTCAAGCTAAAAAAATTAAAAAAGAGATCCTATTTTAGTAGAGCTTGTAGAGAATATTCATGCAAGAAAGTTCATTGATTTCACACTTGATGATGAAGGTGTTTTATGGATCAGTGGTAGGTTGTGCATTCTTGATATGGATAATTTAAGAGAAGAGATCCTTGAGGAAGTGCATTCTACAGCCTACAATGTACATCTAGGTGTTACTAAGATGTACCATAGTATCAGAGACTTGTACTAGTGGGATGGACTGAAGAAGGATGAAACTGATCCTGTTTCTAAGTGTTTGACTTGTTAGCAAGTGAAACTTGAACATCAGAAGCCTACTCAAAAGCTTCAACCACTTCCTATTCATAAGTGGAAGTGGGAGAGAATTACTATGGATTTTATGGTTAAGTTACCTCATTCTAAGGATGGATACGATTCCATCTGGGTGATTATGGACAGGTTGACTAAGTTTGCTCATTTCTTGCTTGTGAAAGCCACCTATTTTGTAGCTAAATTGGCAAAGCTATATGTTAAGCATATTATGTGCCTTCACATAGTACCTATGTCCATTGTATCTGATTGAGGTTCAGTGTTTACCTCTTTTTTTTTTTACAAAAGCTGTAAGAAGAAATGGGCATCAAGATTGATTTGAGTACCGCTTTTCACCCTCAGACAGATGGTCAATCTGAGAGGATGATCTAGACACTTGAAGATATATTAAAGATGTGTGTATTGGATCTTAGAGGTAGCTGGAATGATCATTTGTTGCTTATGGAGTTTGCATATAATAACAGCAACCATAGCAGTATTAAGATGGCATGGTATAAGGCTTTGTACGAAAGGAAGTGTAGATCCCCTTTGAGTTGGGATGAGATTGGAGAGAGAGTGTTAACTGGACATGAGATGGTTCAGGATGCTGCTAAGAAGGTTGTTGTGATTAAATGGAGATTAGAGACCATAATTAGCAAACAGAAGAGCTATGTGGATTTGAGACACATAAATGTGAAGTTTTAGGTTGGAGACTATATATTCCTGAAGGTGTGTTTGATGAAGGGTGTGATGAGATTTGGCAAGAAGGGAAAGCTAGCATCAAGATATTTTGGACCGTTTGAGATTTTGGAGAGAGTGGGCATGGTTATAGATCGGTTGGCTTTGCCTCCAAATTTATCTCAAGTGCATCCAGTGTTCCATATCTTAATGCTAAGGAAGTATATTTTGGACCCTTCGCACGTGTTGTAGCCTAATAGTGTGAAAGTGAATGAAGACTTGACATTCGAGGAGGAACCAATTGCGATAGTAAACTATCAAGTTTGTTCATTGCATTCGAAACATATTCCGATGGTTAAGGTGTTGTGGTGAAGCAACAATATGGATGAGCACACTTGGGAGATAGAAGCTGAGATGCAAGCTTCTTACCCTTATCTCTTTCCTTAATAATTCTTGTTTTTATTCTTTTCTTTGAATTCAAGGATGAATTCTTATAAGGAAAGAAGATTGTAATAAACTTATATTTTAAATAATATAAAATTATTTTGAGATATGCAATGTTAATAAAATTTTAAATTTTATTTATATATTATTGTTATTATTTATAAATATTATTTATTTATTTTATTCTAAAAGAACACACTAACCAAGGCTCTAGAGAACAGACTAATCACTATCACAAAGACATGGCGTGGAGATGAGGAGTCACCACCTAGGGTTATAATTAGGACAAATCGAAAAGGTGATACTTGATTCCTTAATATAAAGCTATCACCACAACTAAAAGATTCTAGACACGGAATACCAACTTCTTTCAGTCTCGTGTTCTTTTAGAATTACTTTATGAATTATTATATTATCCTCTATTTACATGCAATTTTATATAAACCTTTATTCTAGCAATTAACTGCAAGGCAAACTAGTCATGAAAAATGCAAGTAAATAATGCATTCAATACAATCCCTAAGTTAGTCTAATCTATATTGATTTTAATTAAATGAGCTAAATCTACATGTTTTTAATAAGTGAGCCTAAAGGGCCTAATTCCTTTTAATTTTAATTAAATGAACCTAAGTCTATTTATTTTAATTCTAAAAAATGGGCCTAAATCTACAAATTATGTAGTATTTAAATTAATGGGGCTAATTCTACATCTTTTAATTTTAAGGTGATCTTAAATCTACAAATTATGAAAAAAACTTAAATTAAGTAGGCTACGTCTAATTAATTTATATTAAATTAGGTTGGCCTATATTTAATTTAATAAATGGACCTAAGTTATCTCTACCCTAAAAATCTAATTAATTATGGACCAAAAGATATATTTTAATTAAAACCTTGACCTAATTAATTTAAATGAAATAGGCTAATTAAAGGGTGAGCTAAAAAAGAATTATTTAGACCTAAACTTAAATGAATGAGTTAAAGTCTAACATGGGCTTAAGGCCCAAAATACATAAAAATAAATAAATAAGCCAAAAAAACATAAAAATAATCAAATAAGAGATCAAACAATCAATTAATTTATTCCTTCTAAAAAAATCCTAATTTTCATTAGCATGCAATCTAAATTAATATATTTCCTCCATTGATTTTAACAAGTTACCCAATTAAAACCCTAATTTTACTGACCAATTCATTAAAATAAACATACAACCATACATATAATTTTACTATTCCCACTATTGGGGTTATTACAATAATCTATTGAGAATAAAAAGAAAAATAATTAATACAAACCCAAAAATATAAATAAAATAAAGCAATAAAATAATAAATAATAAATACCCTAGAAATTATATCTTTACAAGGTCTTATCCATGACATTCCATGGACTTCTCATGAATTTAGTCCTCCAAACATGATCATCATGTATTTTCTTCCATAATCACCATAAAAAGAAATAAAAATTATGATTATTGAATAAATTATAAAGAAATTTGAATAAAATTGAAACTCAACAAAATTAAAAAGAAAAAGAAAATAAAAGAAGAATATGGAGAAGATGATGCTTAAGGATGTTTTTAATGGAGTGCTCCTCAGATTTTGTAAAATTATCGTTCTTAATAGGTCTTCAAATATTTTTCTTCTACTCCTCCAAAAGCCAAAAATCCTCCTCCACCTTCCTTAGGAGCCAAACCCGTCCTTTTATAGCAAAACAACACAAAAACCCTAGTTCACATATCTGTAGAGTTTCATTCCTAAAAGGACTTTATTTTTTTAAAAAAAATAGACAAATACCAAAACAATTTTAAGAAAAATCATTCAACCAATTAGGATTTAAAAAAACATTTTTTATTTTCTAGAAAATCCAAAAATCAGACAGAACGGGTCTAATTCTAATCGAAATTGCATAATTCTGATCGAAATTACAAAATTCTAATTTTTTGAACTTTTAATTACAAAAAGACCCCTAAAAGAATTTAAAATTTTCAATTATGTCCTAAAAAGAATTGCAATTTAGTCCTTGAAAACATTAAATTCTTTCTTTGAAAAATACAATAAGACCTCTTAAGTTTCAAAACTTAAGCATTGAAGATCTATTTAACATTTTCATCATTGGAGTCCTTTGTTGCATCCATAACTCATTATCTTAAAATTGGGTGCTTACAGTTGCCCTCCTTTGTTGCTGTTTATTTGAAAAATTATGACAAAGCAAACTAGCACTTAATTTCTAAATTGAAAGTTAGGATACTTACCTGTGCTATGTGAAGCTTTTGATTATGAACTTGCTATACTCTAACGTACAACATTGATTTATAAGGACATATCATACTCGGTTATATGATGTTGATTATACTCAGTCATATAGTCTTGTGTGAAAGGGATACATTGCACTTAGTCATACAATATGGACTATACTAAGACGTATAGTACTGAGTGAAAGGATGCATCACACTCGGTCGTATGATGCTGATTGAAAATACCTTGTACTCAGTCATACAATGCTGACTATACTCAGTTGTATAGTCTGATTTGAAAGGGATAGATCATACTCAGTTGTATGATGTCGATTATACTCGGTTATATAATCTTGATTGAAAATACATTGTACTTAATCATACAATGTTGACTATACTCAGACATATAGTCTGAATTGAAAAGATACATCACACTCGGTCATGTAATGCTGACTACACTCGATCGTATAGTCTAAATTGAAAATACATTGTACTCGATCATATAATGCTGAATACACTTTATTGTATAGTCTTGATTGAAAAGATACATCACAGTTTGTCATGTGATGCTGACTACACTAAGTCATATTGTCTGATTTGAATAGATACATTACACTTGGTCATACAATATCGACTACACTCAGTTGTATAGCCTAATTTGGAATGGCACATTGCACTCAGTCTTACAATGTCAACTACACTCAGTTGTATAGTCTAATTTGAAATGATACATTGCACTCAATCGTACAATGTTGACTACACTCAGTCATATAGCTTGATTTGGAATGGTGCATTCCACTTGGTCGTATAATGTCAACTACACTCGATTGTATAGTCTAATTTGAAATGATACATTGCACTCAATCATATAATATTGACTACACTCGATCATATAGTCTAATTTGAATTGATACATTGCACTCGGTTGTACAATGTTGACTACACTCAGTAGTATAGTATAATTTAAAATGATATATTGCACTCAGTCGTATAATGTCGACTACACTTGGTCGTATAGTCTGATTTGAATTAATACATTACACTTGATCATACAATGTCGCCTATACTTGGTCGTATAGTCTGAATTCTTTTATACGATTATGCTACAATCCATAATTGCTCGCGATTAGCTGTAACCCTTTTGTTGCTCATTAATGATGTTGCAATCCATAATTGCTCGTGATTAGCTACAACACTTTCATTGCTCACTGATGATGCTATAATCCATAACTACTTGCGATTAGTTGCAAACCTTTTATCACTCACCAATGATGCTGTAATCTATAATTGCTTGTTATTAGCTACAACCCTTTCGTTGCTCACTGATGATGCTACAATCCATAACTGCTCACAAATTGATTGCAATCCTTTCATTAATCACTTATGATAATGCTATAATCCATAACTGCTCATTAATTTTAATTAATTGCAACCCTCTCGTTGCTCGCCTTTAATGCTACAATCCATCATTGCTTGTAAATTGACTGCAATCCTTTCATTGCTCACCTTTGATAATGCTACAGTCCATAACTATTCATTGATTTTAATTAACTACAACCCTCTCATTACTCGCCTTTGATGTTGCAATCCATAATTGCTTGCAAATTGACTACAATCCTTTCATTGCTCACGTTTGATAATGCTACAGTCCATAATTGCTTGCGAATTGGTTGCAATCCTTTCATTGCTCAATTATAATGCAAAAATCCATAATAGCTTATAATTAGCTACAACCCTTCCATTGCTCACCAATGATAATGCTCCAGTCCATAACTACTTGTGAATTTTATCTTTGGTTGTTTGAGTTGAATTCTTTGAATTCTTTATGCTAACTGACTTTGAATTTTAATGTGTTGACTAACTTTATAACTCGGGTGCACTTCCTTCTGGATTTGCAATCCCTATATACTTGCTAAAGTTAGTTTCAATAATGATGAATGTACAAAAGTACATTATAATGTTGAAAACTTTATGAGAAAATTCATCAATTTTCACGAGATAGCATGCACTCAACACATCTTATTATTTTTTATTTTCATGACTATCATTTATTTGCCATTTGCAAAGGTCAGAGGCATTGTTAACCATCTTATGCTAAGAGCATATCTTTTACCAAGTGAAGAGCTTACTTCCACACCTAATCTTAAAGAGAATTTGCTAAATAAAACTCATGGAAATTAAGCATAAACATATCAAATTGTGAGTATTAAATAGCCTTTGAATTATTTTTTATGCTTTCCTTCCTTATCTGAGTATTCCCCCACCTTTCTCATATTACTCAGTATGGATACCATTGGAAAGGTCCTTTGGATACTCATACTCTTACAGAGCATTGTAGTAAATATAATAGTTTTTTGGCATGGTCTCTTTTTAGTATTCCCCCACCTTTCTCGTATTACTCAACGTGGATACTACCAAAAGTTTCATGTTGATACTCTTACTCATCTCTGAGAATTAAAGTAAATTATGCTTGCTCTTTTTTCGATTCTCCTCTTAGTATTCCCCTGTCTTTATCATTTTATTCAATGTGGATACCGTCAAGGGATTTTTTACTCATAATCATTTCTAAGCGTTGGAGTAGATTATATGCATATTTATTATTCAAAAGACTAAAAAGATACTTTGAAATTCAAGCCATTTATACTACAAGTCCACATATTTCATTTTTGCATTTTCTTCCCCTCGTTTGGGTGCAAAGCAAGCATTAGATTGATTAGAGTTTACAAACTCTCAGCACAAAACTATTAACTACTCATCTGAATTCTGCTAGGCTAATAAAAGAAAGCCATTATGCTTAGAGGTCATGAGATAGAGCTTTTCACACATGATCTCATAAAGTGGATGAATTTATTTTCAATTTATGAATTTTATTATTGAGATGGTACTTTATTACAGAATTTAAGGAAAGAGAGTTTTGTTACTTCCCTTTTTATTATCTTAATGTGTGTTTGGTATTTGCTATCTGATGCATTCTTATTAATGTATTGGTTCCTTTCCTTTTCTTTATTCTCTTTTATTTTTTTGCACAAAATACTATAAGTTAGTATGGTCTATTTACAAATGAAGAGATTTTTTCAAAATGCAGTGTTATTATTTTTTTTTTTGCATTCTGCCCTTTGGATTTGTCTCTAATTGCAAGGTTATAATACTCCACCATTGAAGTCATGGCCTAGGGTTGAATTTGCCTTTTTGCTATTCCATTAATACTATGGTAGAGGGCTTCATTCCTCTTTTTGACATCTCTTACAGAAAATTTTAGGAGTTAAAGATCTTAATTCATGATTATATAATTTTTTGGGGTGCATTCACTTTAAGTTTTAAGTGCATTCTTCCCTTTTATAAGGTCGACAAATGTATCGTTGACATGTTAGACCTTCTCATCACCATATTTTATACCCTACACTAGTCTAACTGTAATGGAGAGATATTCCAGATGATGCTTCAGATGAGACTATGGAGATGGATGTTGAATCTGGGGAGCTTGAACATCCTATCCAGCCTCTTGAGGTGGCTAGGATGATGCTTTTACAAGTATCACTATCGATTATATTCCTTTACTAGATGGGCCCTTTAAACTCTTGAGGTCTAAAGTCCCGTTGAGTATCAGGTTCGCCTTGTTAGTGCCACCCTTTTCCTTTCAAATGCTTCACATATGCACATTCTGACTACCTTTCTATATTCTTACAACACTAATTTTGAATATTAGTAGCAGAGTATTTGCACAATCTTGCCTAAGATTAAAGACTTTATTATGCAAAGTAAGTATTTCACAACAAATGTATGTAGGTGTATGCATGTTATGTATGACATGAATGATCTTAATAAGTCTCCTATTTGGAATGAAGTTATGTTTGTAGCTTGGAGTGTGAGAGTGAGGTGCCTTATTAATAGCCTATAGGCTTGAGCATTGAATGCCTCACTGTTGGTTCTGATGTCAAAGCTTTTAATATGATTCATCGGACTGTTGATTAGGCTAGAAAGTAGGGTCCATAGCTATACTTTGAAGCTTGTGATTGATTGATGCACTGTTGAACTTTTCTATTTTTTGCTATTGCTTTTATTGTATAATACCTGATGTATTTATATGCTTTTTATTTTCCCTGAGATCTGTTTTATACTTTAGTGTTCCATCTTCACTCTTTGAATACGGACTTACTGTTCTACAATTTGCCTCTAAAGCTAGATTTTGCCCCAGTTTCATTATGGATCCATTCACGCTATTCTAGCATTCTTTTTTTCATTTTTATGTGCAAAGGGCCCAGTTCATTCACTATTGTTATTGATCCTTTGACTTACTAACCCTATTAGTTGCAATCTCATGCATTGGAGGTGTAGAGGAGTAGGCAAACTAACATAAGTGAGTTCTTGATGAGGAAATCAACTAGACTTGGTTTTCAAAGAACACTTGTGCTGAACATGAGGCTTGATGCCAGAGTAATGATTGATGATAGTTATAAAACCAAAGTTTCAATGCAAGGTACGAAGCCCTTAAATTTTCTAAGTATAAGAGGACACTAGACTTATAAGCAGAATCATAGAAGAGTGATAAAAAGATAAAAAAAAATAGTGATCTCATAGCTCTAATCTTAGCTTTCATTATGTAATGCCTTTCCATTCAGATACTTATATAGTATGATAATGATGAATATGTGATATTTGAACAAAAATTTCAAATTCAATTTTAATAATTCATTAGGGCAAAAATGAGAACATTCATTACATCACATGATACAACTCCTCTTACCAGCTAGTCCTAATTTTTTCTCTCTAATTTTTACCTCATTGTTCTTTTTTCTTTTTCTCTCTCCTTGTTTTTCTTTTTTTTTATTTTTTTATTTTCTCCTTAAATTGCCTATCTTCAAAAGTTTCACCATTTATATATGTATGTTCTTTGAATTTGTATTTATGCTCATGCTAAATGAATCTAATTGAATTCAATTTATGTCAAACATATAGATGCGATTAATATTATAATGCATAGTACCATTAGGATGTACATTACATAAGTAACCATGATCAGAATTCATATCATCGATCACTAAAACAAGACAAGTTCTAAAGAAACTAAAATTTTATGTAAAGAAGACAATAAGAAAATTTATTTCCTATTCTAGATGCTAGGAATGATAGGTCTTATAGTGGATATCTTTCAAGTGGCTAACATAATAGTTGTTAATGCATCTTCTTGCCAACTGTCTCTATGAATTCATCCTTTTGTACCTCCACTGTGCATGTTTCTTCCTTGAATAGAAGCTTCTCATCATCAAACTCATCACCTCATCCTATAGGCACAATCGACTCGAAGAGTATGTCAAAAGAAGGTGGTTTGGTGTAAACCACCTTATAGTTGAACTTGCTTGAAGGCTAACCCAATAAGTCTTATGCTCTTTCTACATCTTTGTGGGCATTATGAGATTGCTCATTGATTTTAAGATCTAAATCCTTAAAGGAGTTTAGCACTTCTTCCTCACTAACTCCTAAGTTAATCATCATGGTAGATGGGGTTAATACATTGCGGTAGTTTAGGAAAGGATTATTTTTGGTGTTTGGGTTTTTAGGGTCTATGATCTTTATGTTTGAGGTAGATGCAGTTATCTATGGAGTGTTGGAGGTTTTCATGAAATTTGCAGTGCTTGTTTGGGTTATGGCCTGGGATGTTTGGGTTTTATGGGTTTGAATTAGGTAAAGGTTGAAGTAAGCCCTTTTGCATTAGGCACTCTAGGAATTTTGACAAAGGTTGGTTAAATTTAGAGAATCTCCTTGGTTTTTGAACAGCATGCACTTAAATAATTTGCCTAGTGCTTCCTTATTGTATGCCCGTTGGGTAGTGTCTTAGTCCAGTGCTTTTAGCAATCCTTTTTTTCTCATTCTCAATCTCCTCAGCTTGTAACCCATCATCATAAAGGTCTAAAAATGTCTTAGGGTTCATCATTTGCAACCTCTCAATTAGATTGGGCAACACGTTTCAGACTATCACCCTAACCTGATCCTTCTCAACCAATTTATTCTTTATTAATCCTGCCTTATTGATGAATCTAATAAAAAAATATGAAAATGAATCATTAGGATTCTGCTTGGTCAATTCTAAATCCCTAATAGACACTTCAAGCCTAGTATTATGGCCATATTATTTTAGAAAAGCGATGCATAACTCTCTCCAGTCTGCTCAAATAGATTTCTCCAACCCATAATACCAATTAATAGTCATAACCTCTAAGGATAGTACAAATAACTTGGTAACTATAGATAAAAGAGCCTTAGTGGTGCTCATAGTAGTTGTATATTGACTAAGATGGATCATTAGGTCTCTAGTACGATCAAACTTCTTTAGCTGTGGCATCTTGAACTTATCAGGCAACTTATATTCTTCAAATTACATCACATCATCAAAGTCAAATGAGTATCTGATGCCCTATCCTCTCATCAACTCTTCCATCTTGGACATCTTTTGAGTCAGTGTTTTCATCTGCTTGGATTCTAGCTCTTAAACTTGCTCAAGTGATTCCCTTTTTGCCTTTTCAACCATGTAACTCTTAATAACCTCCAACTTCATTTCCACAGTAGGTATGTTCCTAAAAGCATTATCATTGTTAATGGGTGGTGTACACATAATAAGTGGATTGGTCATAACATGAGGTATAGCAACAGCAAGTGCTGGCATCAATCCAGTCAGAGCTTGTTTTAACTTATCTTGCATCATTGCTCTCATGTCATCCATCAATGCTCCCTTGATATCCTCTAAAGTCCAGTTCCCCTTTGTTATTCTATCTCTTCTATTTGATTTGGTGTAGCTTCTAAGTAAAATGGGTTTATAGGGCTGTCTTCTAAACTGTAAAGGATCTCTTTAGCTGTTGATTTTGGACTCAAATAAGTTCTCACCAATTTTCCACTACTCTCTTTCCAAACACAGCAAGACCTGAATGAATCTATGATGGCTGAAAGATAAATTGTTAGTATGATGCATGTAATGCATGTATGCATGATGCATGTGCTATGCAACACATAATAATTAAGTCAAATAACAAGTCAAGTATATACATCTTTCCAACCTTATTACTTCCACACACGTATTCAATGGTGAGTCTCTTTTCCTAGGATTTTTAGAGTTGGCCTTAATATCAACAGGGGTGATCAAGAACTGATGAGCATGCTAAATCTCTCAAAGTAGTAAATCATAGAAATATTAGTTCTAGGTATAAAAGCATAGCCCAATCTTTATTAGTCCATATGGGCTTGGGCCTTTATAGATAGAAACACCTCTTGGAAACATTCACAAGCAATTTGGATAATCTTATGGGAAGTTACTAAGCCATTACATGAGCTAAGTCTAGTAAAAAGGTTAAGGTTCCCTTAGCAAGATGCCCTCCTTTAAGACTTCAGTTACATGCTAAGGTCAGAGGGGCCCGACATCCTTTGCAAACTCGAGAGAAGACTACCCCCCCTTTAGGACTTGGGTTACAGACTCTGGTTAGATGAGCCTGGTAATCTCTCTTGAACCGAGTTAAGACTAAGAGTAATGGTTAGCTAATTTACACTTCTATAAAGCTAGTAGAATTATCGAACCACAAACTAACACCATCGGTTAATAGGGACATGCAAGATGAATGCAAGAATAAAATAATAATTAATAAAATAATTCTAAAGAGCACAAGTAGAATTAGTATCTCTTATCCCCAATGGAGTCACCATTATAAATGGCGGCGTTTAATGCGCATCCAACATTTTAGCAACTGCAACACTGTTTGAGCTCAGGGCTCTAGAGAACACACTAACCATTGTCACAAAGACATGGTGTGGAGATGAGGAGTTGTGACCCATGATAGTAATTAAGATAAATCGAAAAGGTGGTACTTGATTCCCTAAAAGAAAGCTAGCACCACAGCCAAAAGAATTTGGATACGAAATACTAACTTCTTTCAGTCTTGTGTTCTTTTAGAATTACTTTATAAATTATTATATTATCCTCTATTTACATGTAATTCCATATAAACCCTTATCTAGCAATTAACTCTAAGGCAAACTAGTCATGAAAAATACAAGTAAATAATGCATTCAATAAAATCATTAAGTTAGTCTAATCTACATTGATTTTAATTAAATGAGCTAAATCTACATGTTTTTAATAAGTAAGCCTAAAGGGCCCAATTCCTTTTAATTTTAATTAAATGAATCTAAGTCTATTTATTTTAATTCTAAAAAATGGGTCTAAATCTACAAATTATGGAGTATTTAAATTAATGGGGCTAATTCTACATCTTTTAATTCTAAGGTGCTCTTAAATCTACAAATTATGAAAAAGGCTTAAATTAAATGGGCTAAGTCTAATTAATTAAATTAAATTAGGTGGCCCTATATCTAATTTACTAAATGAATCTAAGTTATCTTTACCCCAAAAATCTAATTAATTATGGATCAAAAGATATATTTTAATTAAAACCTTGACCTAATTAATTTAAATGAAATTGGGTAATTAAAGGATGAGCTAAAAAAAAGAATTATTTAGACCTAAATTTAAATAAATGAGTTAAAGTCTAACATGGGCTTAAGGCCCAAAATACATAAAAATAAATAAATAAGCCAAAAAACATAAAAATAATCAAATAAGAGATCAAACAATCAATTAATTTATTCCTTCTTAAAAAAAACCTAATTTTCATTATCATGCAACATAAATTAATCTACGTCCTCCATTGATTTTAATAAGTTACCCAATTAAAACCCTAATTTTACTAACCAATTCATCAAAATAAACATACAACCACACATAATTTTACTATTCCCACTATTGGGGTTATTACAATAATCTATTGAGAATAAAAAGAAAATTAATTAATACAAACCCAAAAATATAAATAAAATAAAACAATAAAATAAAAAATAATAAAAACCCTAGAAACTATATTTTTACACGGTCTTATCCATGACATTTTAATGGACTTCTCTTGAATTTAGTCCTCCAAATATGAGCATCATGTATTTTCCTCCATAATCACCATAAAAGAAACAAAACTTATGATTAGTGAATAAATTATAAAGAAATTTGAATAAAATTGAAACTCAACAAAATCAGAAAGAAAAATAAAATAAAAGAAGAATATGGAGAAGATGATGCTTATAGATATTTTTAATGGAGTTCTCTGCAGATTTTGTAAAATCACCAATCTTAATAGTGCTTCAAATATTATTCTTCTACTCCTCGAAAAGCCAAAAATCCTCCTCCACCTTCCTTAAGAGCCAAACTCGTCCTTTTATAGCAAAACAACACAAAAATCCTAGTTCATATTTCTATAGAGTTTCATTCCTAAAAGAACTTTATTTTCTTAAAAAAAAATAGATAAACAATAAAATAATTTTAAGAAAAATCATTTGACCAATTGGGATTCAAAAAGAATTATTTTTTATTTTCTTGAAAATCTAAAAATTAGATAGAACGGGTGTAATTCTGATTGGAATTATAGAATTTTTATTTTTTTAACTTTTAATTACAAAAATACTCCTGAAAGAATTTAAACTTTTCAAAAAGCATTGCAATTTAATTCTTAAAAATATTAAATTCTTTTTTTGAAAAATACAATCAAACCTCTGAAGTTTTAAAACTTAAGCATTGAAGACCTATTTAACATTTGCATCATTGAAGTCTTTTGTCGTATCCATAACTCATTATCCCAAAATTGGGTGTTTACACTTGCAAAATAGATGTTAGCTTTCATACACATGCAAGCACACATCACATTTTAAGCAATTATATGTCTATAACTAAAATAAAACAAATAAACAAATAATAATGGTAATGGAAATGCATGGTGCAAGTATGAAATTACCATTTTTAATATGAAATAAGATTAACAAAAATAGATAAAGGATGAAATGCAAATAAAATAATTAAAATCATAAAAGTATTATTTCCACCATAAAAATATCAACTTTGTGATAAAAATAGTAAATTTATCAAGAAAACGATATGAAAATAACAAAAATAGCAAAAATAGTCAAAATGAAAATAAAATTAATAACATGTGGAATTAAAATAATAAAAGTGAAAAAGATGTCATTCCCACCATAAAAATATTAATTTTATGATAAAAATGACAAATTTATCAACAAAAGAGATAAAATAATAATATTAATAATAATACAAGTGCGAAATTTAAACAATAAAAAGTGATAAAAATGGCATTTTTATCATAAAAACATTAACTTTATGATAAAAAAAAAAAAAGCAAATTTATCAAAAAAAAAAAGCATAAATGCAATAAAAATGATAAAAATACAAAAAAAAATAAATAAAAATGCAGAACATAATTATAAAGATGATAAAAATATTATTTTCACCATAAAAATGTGAACTTTATGATAAAAATAATAAGTTTTATCGTAAATGGTGCAAAATCAATAAAAAAAATAACAAAAATGACAGTAACAATAATAAAAATACAGAAATATTAATATAAATAAATATAAATGCTGAAATAAATAAATAAATAAATTATGATAAATTTGACATTTTTACCATAAAAACATAAACTTTATAATAAAAAATGCCAAATTTTACCATAAATGGAAAAAAATAAGGAAAAATATGAGAAAAATACTAAAAATTACAGAAATAATATAAATAAATTAAAATGGTAGAAATAAATAAATAAAATGATAACATTGCATTTTTACCATAAAAACATAAACTTTATGATAAAAATACCAAATTTACCATAAAAGGAATAAATGCAATAAAAATAAGGAAAAATATGAGAAAAATAGCAAAAATTACAGAAATAATATAAATAAATTAAAATGGCATAAATAAATAAATAAAATGATAAAGTTGATATTTTTACCATAACAACATAAACTTATAAAGTTGATATTTTTACCATAACAACATAAACTTTATGATAAAAATGTCATCTTTGCCATAAATGGCATAAATGGAATAAAAATAAGGAAAAATATAAGAAAATTAGCAAAAAATACAGAAATTATATAAATAAATTAAAATGGCATAAATAAATAAAAATGATAAAGTTGACATTGTTACCATAAAAACATAAACTTTATAATAAAAATGCCAATTTTGCCCTAAATGGCATAAATGGAATAAAAGTAAGGTAAAATATGAGAAAATAGCAAAAATTACAGAAATAATATAAATAAATTAAAATGGCAGAAATAAATAAATAAAAATGATAGTTGGCATTTTTACAATAAAAACATAAACTTTATTATAAAATTGCTAAATTTATCAAAATGGCATTAATAAAAAAAAGAAAAATATGGAAATAATAATAAAAATTACAGAAATAATAATAAAATAAATAAAAATTTCAGAAATAAAAATAATAAATTAAAATGAAGCAAAAAAAATGATAAAAATGCTAACTTTACACCAAAATACCCATTTTTAGGCAAAAGGAAAAATAATGCAAAAATGGTTGGAAATGCAAAAATGAATGCAAACACTCCTAAATTTCACCCGAACTACCCACACCTTCCATATATCTAATTTTCAAACTTCATCATCACATAAAAAATAAAAATTTATAACAATAATAAAAATTTATAATAAAGTGAATAAAAATGCAAAAAAATAATGACAGAAATAAGATGAAGAAGATGATAAAAATGCAATTTTTAATTAAAAATAAATAAGAGATCTTTAGAGGGACCAAGGTGATTTCTCTAGATGTGTGCTTTGACAAAGTTGTGGTTTGGTTTGATTTAGTGGTTTAAATCTAGTGACAGAAGTGATTTTTAGTTGAGTGTTTGGGTTAAGTGAGTTCTCCAAGTGCTTTAAGAGTGAGGAGAAGAGTGAAAAATTCCTTCAAAATAATAACTTTCTCTCTCTAGGATCATTTGCCTTAGGAAATGTGCCACTCCTCCCTTCCAGAAAAGGAGAAGTTGGGTTTTTATTAATCAAGTCTGGGGACCCACGAGTTTCAATCATGGACCTACACTCTTAGGTTTAGAACCCATATGCGTGGGTTCCCTAACCCATACAGAGATAATATGGTCATTTTGACCCACGAGCTTGGATTAAAAACCTGCACTTATGGGTCATTAACCCAAGCTCATGGGTTGACTCATTCAAATGGGCTTTTTCCCTATTTTTGGTCCTTTTTTAGGCCCAACTAAGTTCTTGGAAAGCTTGATTGCTTTTTAGTATATTTTTTATATCTTTTGGGTTTAATCTTAATTAAATCAAGCTCGAGATAACTTCTAAAGAAATTCTCTCCCTGTCTGACTAACAAGAATCCCTCATCATTGGATTTTTGGGGAAACCGCTAAAATTTGGGTATCAATAATAAGCAATCATAATCATTTGTATTCAACACTTAAGTGCTGATTTTGTGAAATTTTGTCCAAAATTGTATCCTAAACCCTAACAAGAATTAGAAAAAAAAAAAAGAAAAAACCTAAACCAAAAGAAAGGTTGAATAGTTTTGTGTCTCTAATTGAGAAGAAGAAGTTAAATAGTGTAAGAACTTTTTTATCATTGGTCAAATTCCACCTCATCACGTTTAATGGGTGTAGACGGTGGAGTTTAGTGTGCCCAAGATTTTAGCAACCACAATATTGTTTGGGCTTAAGGCCCTAAGGAGCACACTACTATGTCACAAAGACATAGCATGGAGATGAGGAGTCATCACCCAAGGTAATAACTAAGAAAAATTAAAAGGTAGTACTCAATTCTCTAAAAGAAAGTTAGCACCACAACTAAGAGATTCTGGGAATGGAATACTAACTTCTTTTAGTCTCGTGTTCATTTAGAATTACTTTATTATGTAAAGAAATTATTTCACAACAAATGTATGTAAGTGTATGCATGTTATATATGACGTGCATGATCCTAATAGGTCTTCTATTTAGAACAAAGCTATGTTTGTAGCTCGGAGTGTCAGAACGAGGTGCCTCATCAACAGCTTGTAGGTTTAAGCACTGGAAGCTTCATTGTTAGTACTTCTAATGTTAGAGCTTCTAATAGCTCATCGGACTAATGACTTGGCTAGTGAGTGGGGTCCATGGCTTTACTCTAAAGTTTGTGATTGATGGATGCACTGTTGAACTTTTCTTTTTGCTACTGCTTTTACTGTATGATAACTAATGTATTAGCTCTTATTCTTATTTTTGCCTTGAGATCTCCTGTACTAGATTTATACTTCAGCATCCATGTTCGCTGTTTGAATGCGGGTTACTATTTTGTAATTTTCCCCCAGAGCTACATTTAACCCCCCAACTTCATTTTTTATTCATTCACACTATTCTAGTAGTATTTTTTTTTAATTTTCGTGTGCAAGAGACCCAATTCATTCACTGTTGTTGTTGATCCTTTGACTTATTAACCCTATTAGTTGCAATCTTATACATTGAAGATGTAGAGGAGTGGGCGAACTGACTAAAGTAAGTTCTTGATGATGAAATCAATTGGACTAGCTCTTTGAAGAACTCTTAAGCTAAATATGAGGCTTGATGCTAATGTAATGATTGATGATAGTTATAAGACAAGACTTACAATGCAAGTTACCATATATATATATATATATATATATATATATATATGTTCTTTGAATTTGCATTTTTTCCCATGTTGAATGAATGTAATTGAATTGAATTCATGTCAAACATGTAGATGCAATCAATATCACAATGCACAGTACCATTAGGATGTACATTACATAAGTAAGCATGATCAGAATTTATATCATCAATTACTAAAATAAAATAGAAACTAAAATTTTATTCAAAGAAGATAATAAAAAATTTTATTTCCTATTTTAGATGCTAGGGATGCTAAGTCTCATAGTGGTTGTCCTTGAGACGGTTGACATAACAACTATTCTTGCATCTTTTTACTAACTATCTCCATGACTTCATCTTCTTGTACCTCAAATGTGCATTTTTCTTTCTTGTCTAACATCTTCTCATCATCAAACTCATCACCCCATCCTGTAGGCACAATCGAATAAAAGGGTATGTCAAAAGAAGGTGGTTTAGTATAAAACACCTTATAGTCGAACTAGCTTGAAGGCTAACCCAATAAGTCTTATGCTCTTTCCACATCTTTTGGGGCATTATAAGTTTTCTCATTGGTTTTAAAGTCTAGGTCCTCAAAGGAGCTTAGCACTTCTTCCTCATTAACTCCTGAGTTAACATCATTATAGCTCTAGATGGAATATTTTGGTAGTTTAGGAAAGGATTATTTCTAGTGCTTGGGTTTTCAGTGTTTATAATTTTTTCAGAGTCTATAAGGTTTTGGATTTCATGTTTAAGGCAAATGTAGTTATCCATAGAGTATTGGAGGTTTTGATGGAATTGGTAGTGCTTGTTTAGGTTATATAGCCTGGGGTGTTTGGGTTTGGTGGGTTTGGATTAGGTAAAGGTTAAAGTAAGCCCTTTTGCATTAGGTGCTCTAGGACTTTTGAAAGTGGTTGGTTAAAATTGGAGAATCTCCTTGGTTGTTGAACAATATGCTCTTCCATAATCCGATTAATGCTCCATTGTTGTGTGCCCCCAGTTGGGTAGTTTCGGGTTCCCATACTTCTAAAACTTTTCTTCTTTTCACTCTCAATCTCTTCGACTTGTAGACCATCATCATACAGGTCTATAAATATTTTGGGATTCATCATTTGAAATCTCTCAACCAAATTAAGTGACACGTTACGGACTATCATCCTAACCTGATATTTCTTAGCCAACTTGTTTTTCATTAATCCTGCATTGTTCATGAATCTCATCATAAAATCTAAAAATGATTCTTTAGGATTTTTCTTGGTCAATTCTGAATCCCTTATAGACACTTCTAATCTAGTGTTATAATCATATTATTTTAAGAAAGCAGTACATAGTTCTTTTCAATCAACCTTAACAGACTTTTCTAGCCTATGATACTAGTTTATAGTCATTCCCTCTAAAGACAATACAAATAACCTAGTGATCACTTCTAATGGAGTCTTAGTAGTGCTCATAGTTATTGTGTATTGACTGAGATAAATCATAGGATCTCTAATTCTATCAAACTTCTACAGCTGAGGCATTTTGAACTTCTCAAGTAGCTTATTACCCTCCGTTAACAGCATATCATCAAAGTTAAATGAATATCCCATGCCTTATCCTCTAAGCAGCTCTTCCATCTTGGAAATTTTCTAGGTCAGTGCTTGCATTTGCTTGGACTCATAGTCTTATACCAGTTTAAGTGATTCTCTCTTTGCCTTTTTTATCATGTAGTTCTCAACATCCTCAAGCTTCACATCAATAATAGGTGGGTTTCTAGTAATATGTTGCCCCTTAGCATTATCAGCAGTAGGTGGAGCATCTACAGTAAGTAGGGTAGCTACAGCAGTAGGTGGATGATCAATTATAAGTGGTGGTATGACAACAGCAATAGGTTACATCAATCCAGATAAAGTCTATCTTAGTTCATCTTACATCATAGCCCTCCTGTCATCCATCAAAGCTCCTTTGATGTATTTTAAGGTCTAGTTCCCTTGTTGTTGTTCCATTTATTTAGATTCAGGTGAAGAGCTTCCAAGTAAAGTGGGTTGATAGGACTTCTTTCCAGTCTATCAAGCATGTTCAGGATTCCTTTGCTAAGGCTTTAGGACTCTGACTCGTTCTTCCTAGTTTGCCACCTCGTTGTCCCTAAATACAAAAAGACCTCAATGTATCTATGATTGCTGCAAAACAAGGTATTAGTATAATGAATGAGATGCATGTATGCATGTATGTGTGATGCACATGCTATGAAACAATTAGCAAGTAGCAAGTATTAATCAAGTGTACAACATACATCCTTCCAACCTTATTCTTCCCACACACATGTTCAATGGTGAGTCTCTTATCATAGGATTTTTTTATCTTAACCTTAATATCAATGGGGGATATCAAGGACCAATGCGCATGTCAAATCTCTCTTAAAGCAGTAAAGCATAGAAACAACATTTCTAGATATAAAGGTCTAGCCTAATCTTCATTACCCTAAAAGGCTTCAAAAGTATGGGCCTGGGCTTTTATAAATAGAAATACCTTATGGTAATAAGCATAGAAACAACATTTCTAAGTATAAAGGTCTAGCCCAATCTTTATTGGCCCAAGTGGGCTTCAAAAGTATAGGATTGGGCTTTAATAAATAGAAATACCTCATGGAAAAATCATACAATAAATTTTTGGTAGATCCTAAAGGAGGCAACTAAACCATTATATGTGGTTAGAGTCGGGTGAAAAGTCAAGGTTCCTTTAGTAAGATCCCCTTCTTTAAAACTTGAGTTACAGGCCAAAGTCATAAGGACCTAGCATCCTTTGCAAACTCGAGGGAAGACTACCCCCCTTGAGGACTTGGGTTACAAACTCTAGTCAGATGAGCCTGGTATTCTCTCTTGAACCGAGTTAAGGCTAAGAGTGATCGTGTAATAACCCTAGATTTTAAATTATTTTATTTTAAAATAAGATATGCAATGTTAATAATTTTAAAACTATATTTGATTATTATTATTATTGTTTAATTAAATGTATATATTAAGTTTATTATTTTGGACAACATTATTTTAATAATGTTTAATTTAGTGCATTAATATTTTAATATTATCATTTTAATAAATTACATTATATATATATATATATATATATATGTGTGTGTGTGTGTGTGTGTGTGTGTGTGTGTGTGTGTGTGCATATATAATTAGGGTTTAATGTTAATATTAAATGTGTATATATATATGTAAATATTTAAGTGTGTGGTGTGTGAATTTAGTGAAATATAATAATATATATTATAATATATAGTTTATTAGATTTATATTATATAGTATTATGTATTATATACATAAAATAAAAAACTTATCTTCTCTCTCCCTGATCCCCACCATCACCGCCTGTCACCGTCGTTCATTGACTGTCAGTGTGCTGTCTAGCCAACCAGCAGCTCCAGTCACCTTCTGCTACCCTTTCCCTTCTTCTCCAATGCCGGCAGTGACAGTAAACCCATTTTTGGCTGAAAATTGACTTCCTCATCGTTCTTCCACCTTCGACCACTAAATCAAGTGTTTCTGGTGCCGTTGAACTCCTGGAGCGTTGAGGAGGAGGAATTTGAGCTCCTTTCGGCCTAAAAACACGTTTTGGTGGGGTTTTTAGCTCGTTTTCAATTTTAGCCATTTTAGGGTTTTTGATTTTTTTTTTTTAGAATTATTGTCTGATTCATGAAAAATCCTTTTACAAAAGTTATTCCCCTTCACTCAATCTACATCTCTAATTTTTTTTTGTAATTTTTGGGAATTATTTTGATTTTTGTGAATTTTTAAATATTTTATTATTATTTTATTATTTTCATAAATTAATTAAATAAATTATGAAATTGTGATTTTTAGTGTTATTGGTGGTTATTATTAATTTTAGAATTTATTTTATAATTTTTTATCAATTTTTTGTAATTTTTATAATTATTTTTAGTTTATGTCAATTTTAAAAATATAGGTTAAACATATATTTTGTTAGTAATTATTGGTTAATTAAATTTATTTGTTGATTTTAATGAATAATATGTTGAGAAAATAATTTTTGTGTATTTATATAATTTTTATTGAATTTTTTAGTATTTGTAATATTTTATGTGTATTTTTAAATATTAGGGGTAATTTGGTGGTAATTTTAGTTAAATATTAAGTTTAATTGGTTTTAATATTATTTGAGGTATAACAATTATTTTTACAAATTATTTACTAATTTTAACTAATTTTTGAAAATTATTTTCAAATTATATATAATATACTATTTTTGTAAATAAATGGATTTTTGGTAATTTTAATATATGTTTGGATTAATTAAGTAATTTGGATTTATAAAATGAATTTTTTTAAATATTTGTGGAATTATCGAGAAAATAGAATTTTAATAATATTATATTATTAATTAGGGTTTTTAAGTAATTATTAGGAAAATATTTATTATTGGCATTTTAATGTAAAATATGTTATATTTTGATATTTGGAAGGAATTTATGATATTTATTGATTTTAATATTTTATTGTGTTATTTAAATTTTTGGTGAATTGTGGACCTTGGTTGGGGATTTTAGTAGTTTAGGATCCCAACCGAGAGTTGTGAGGATTTTTGTATTCGAAGTGTATTTTTTTTGCAGGACCGGCTCTACTTTTTAGTAGAGAGATGTCCATTTTACAGAGGAAGTTCTACCAAATTTTTGATAGAATTCTCGTAAAATGTGACATCAGGTCTAATTCCTATTCCATGTTTGTTTGTGTTTAGAATTCTAGATCGAGTCTATAAAAGTCTAAGTTAGATATATATTATGATTCGTGATCATTTTTATTGTTTAGTTGCGTCGAGATCGAGGCCTAGCAGACTAGGCCCGTCGGACCAGTCTCGTGGAGCGCATGCCTGTGAGTTATTATTATATATATACATTGCTCTAGGTTGCATGTTTTAGAATTATATGTTTAAAATGTAAAATTTTGCATAATTGCTTTATTGAATGTTTAAGCATATCTTAGGTATATTTTTAGTATATCTTTGGTATATTTTGAAATGAATGCATGTTTTCCCTTTTGATTTATACTCAAATTATTTTTTTAAGTATATTATTGATTGATTTGGGTATATTTCATGACTTATTGAATTTGTTTTACATATATATATTTGAAATATACTTAGTTTATTTTAGGCATATTTCTGGTTTATTTGATTATTTTAAATGTCATTATGCATTATTTATTTATCTATATATATGTTTTATTTTTAATGAAGGATATCGATAGAATGTGCTACCTAGTGGGCAGCACTAGGATTATGTACGTACTAGTGCGATAGATTTAGGGTTGAGTGAGAATCATTTATGGTATCATGATTTGATTAAGAATGATATGATTGATTTGATTGAGATGTGATGTGATTAATAGTGTGATTGCTGGAGCTCGGTTGACCAAGTATCTCGAGGCCCGTTTACTATCCAGTTGCACTAAGTGAATTTACTTGGAACTAAGTGAGCCTGTATGGCTAGAGCGAATCCTATTGATATTTGAGGTTGTGATAACTTAGGGTTCTATTTGATCCTTTATAAACTATTATTTTTTTCAGTATTATATATAAAGTGATTTTTAGCATATGTGTACCTGCCTGTATATGTATTTATTATATATATATATATGAGTGTTTGCATTTATTATTTAGAAATACGTGTATATATATTATAATAATTCACTCAGTGAGGTCTGACTCCCCTCAGTTGATGTTTTTACATGAGAGTCTTCTTCATCACACCTCAGTAGTAGGCCTATCTGCTGGATTTCTTCTGCTCCAACTTTATTATGTAAATCTTTTACCTAGTTTTATATTGTATTCTAGAAAACTGAAGTAGTTGTATTTATGTTAGTCGGAAGTGGTACTCTGTATATTATATGTTGATTTGAAATTCAGAGAGGTGTATCTCTGAATGATGTATCAAAATATTTTATTTTATGATATGCAGAGATTATTTTATCATAATTATTGAGTTTTAAATACTTATGGATTTTTATATTGTAGTATATTTATTTTATTTATTGTATGTTTTAATATTTTAAGGCTTGCTACAAGTTCCGGATTCGAAAGAATTCCTATTCTCTAGCGCCGATCATGGCCCCGGTTCCGGTCGTGACAGATCGTTAGCCAATCTACAACCTCATAAAGCTAGTGGAATCATGGAATCATAAATAATGCCATCGGGTAATAGGAACATGCAGAATGAATGCAAAGAATAAAAAAATAATTAATAAAATAATTCTAAAGAACACAATTAGAATTAGTATCTCTTATCCCTAGTGGAGTCGCCACTATAGATGGTAAGGTTTAGCACACGTCCAAGATTTTAGCAACCGCGACACTATTTGGGCTCAAGGCCCTAGGGAACACACTACTATGTCACAAAGACATAGCGTGGAGATGAGGAGTCATCACCTATGGTAATAACTAGGATAAATTGAAAGGTGGTAGTCAATTCTCTAAAAGAAAGCTAACACCACAGCCAATAGATTTTGGGAACGAAATACTAACTTTTCTTAGTCTCGTGTTTATTTAGAATTACTTTATGAATTACTATCTTATTTTCTAATTACATGCAATTTTATTTAAACTCAAATTAAACATCTATCTAACCTAAAAAAAAAGGCAACAGATCATAAAATCACATGTAAAAGATGCATACAAAAGGCAGCGTCCTTATGTCTAGATAGGTTAATTTTTAAAAGTTAGCTATTTATACATATTTTTATTTACAAGTGAAATGGACTAGAAAAGACCTACATTTTAAGATAATTAATGAGTCTAAATCTACTTGTTTTAATTCTAAAAAGTGGGCCTAAATCTATTAATTTTAAGAAACAAAATAGAAATTAAGTAGTGGGCTTAATTCTACTTAATTTTAAATTAAGTGATGTGATCCTAAATCTATTTATTTTAAAAGAAATGAAATTAATGGGTTGAGTTAAATCTAAATTAATTTTAATTAACCTAAAAATGGACGTAAATCTAAATTAATCTAATTGGACCTAAATTGATTTTAAAATTAATTAAACCTAAAAATCCAATTAAAAACCTATTTATTAAATAGATTAGAACCTAACATGGGCTTGGGGCCCAAAGAGAATAAAAACATGCAAACAAGCCCAAACATCAAATTATAGTAGATAATGAATCAAAAACATTCATTCAATGATTTCTAACCTAATTTTAATTGTATGCAACCTAAATTAATCTAAAGCCACCATTGATTTTAATTGATATTTACCCAATTGAACCTAAATTACTAATCAATTTTAGTGCAGAGAATATAAAATTCTATTATTTCCCACTATTAGGGTTATTACAAACTACTGTGCAAAAATTAAAATCAAATTAATTACAACCCAAAACAAAAGCAAATTAAAAGAACGCAGAAATCATAAATCCTAAATCTTATGGGGGATTTACAGATCTTAATCCATGGCATTCTATGGATTCTTTCGATGGTTACTACCCAAAATCACATATCTCCAACCTCATTCCTAGAGCATAAATCAAAACAAAAAAAAACAAAATTAATTAAAAACTACTCAATTAAGAAATAAAATAATAAAAAATCAAATGAAGAATTAAAAAAAAAAGAGTAGAAGATGTTGTGCAAATATTGTTTGAATACCCCTCATATTTGGATTATCACCGTTTTGAGATTGACTTTGTTATTTTTTTTTCTTTCTTGATCTTCTAAACTTTTAAAAGAAAAGAACGTATTTTTTTTCAGTAGCTAATTAGGGTTTTTTTTCCTCTGATTTTTTACAGACTTTGCCTCCTTTCTCTCTACCAAGTTCCCTTTAGGGTTTTTTTTCTTTCTTTTTTTATAGACTCTACCTCCTTTCTCTCTAGCCAGTTCCCTCTAGGGTTTTTTTCTTTTTTTTTACAAACTCTGCCTCCTTTCTCTCCAGCCAATTCCCTCTAGGGTTTTTTTTCTTTTTCTTTTTATGGACTCTGCCTCCTTTCTCTCTAGCCAGTTCCCTCTAGGTTTTTTTTTTTTTTACAGACTCTACCTCCTTTCTCTCTAGCTAGTTCCCTCTAGGGTTTTTTTTTTCTTTTACAGCCCTCCTTTCTGGCTTTTAAAGTCGGACCTCCAACCCTTGTGATCACACAAGAAAGTTGGCTTTTTAAATTTTTGAAATCAAGATCAAGAGATAAGGTTTTAAAAAATCAAAGACTTAGTATGTAGAGACATGTGGTGTCCTGGACCAATGAAAAATTAAAAAAGACAAAATCAACGTAAAAAATAACTTTTTAACGAAATCGACATTCCAGAATGCTAATTTTTATCTAGTAGTACCGGTCGGCATTACGTAATATAGGTCAGCATTACACAATGTCGGCCGACTAATTTTCTTTTTTTAAAATTAAATTACAAAAAGGTCCTCAAAAGTTTCTAATTTTTGCAATTAAATCCTTAAAAAACCAATTTTACAATTAAATCCACAAAACCTTATAATTTAGTCATTTAAATCGCGAAACTTGACACCAGAGATTAATTCTCAATTAGATTTCATTATAAGGGCTTTCATTGCACACATGCACATTTGCATCCCGAAATTTGGTACTTACAATGGATCTAACACACTTCATACCGTTTGCAAGCATGCACATGGGTACGTTGACTTGCTAATAGTTTAACACGTTCGAAAATTTATAGCCCATGGGTTAAATAGGTTCTAAATTAAAGTTTAAATGTCATATTGATTACAATAATAGTTAAGGGGTGTCATTAGTCAAATGGGTAAAATATAGGAGTGAAAGAGAGCATTTGGCCTTTTTAAAACTTTTAGAACTGTTTAAAACAATAATTTTGTCTAATGAGAACCTACATAACGAACAAGCACATAAAAAAATATCTTTTTTTTTTTTTTGAAAGAACCACCAATAGTCTTATGTAGCTTTATTTTTTATATTCAAATTATATGGCAAATTATAAAAAGGACAATGATTCATATAGTAATTTACTACATAAATAGTGTCGTCACAAATACTAGAAGATAAAATTTTTTTCACTTATATTATATGGAGAGTCATCAATTGAAAAGGGATAATATCAAAGTATTTTTTTTATAATAATACTATTCATATAGCAAATTATTATACAAAACATTATCCTTATAAAAATGAGAATGGGAAGTGAAAGGCAATAATATTTTTTTAAAAAACCACCAAAATTCTTACGTAGCTTTATTTTTGACATTCGAATTATGCGGTAAATTATAAAATTGAGAATTGGAGGTGAAAGACAATAAACATATAGCAATAATCACCTTTTTCATGTGTTGGTCAAATGAATTTTTAGTGCTGTATGATTAAATTATGGGTATGATTGATTTTAGCATGAGTATCTTAGATTAAATTGAAAGAAGATGTCTAAGACGACATTATAATCATTATATGTGAAGGAAAAATCAAGCCAACAATCTTCGAATTCTCTACGTGTTATTGCTGTATTGAGAATGAAGGAGGCCTCCTAATTTGTTAATCTTTAATCTTATACGAAAAATTGGAAAACAGATAAAATTACAAAAAAAGTTTCCCTTATTAGTACTTGAAAGAGATTAAGTAAAATCAAATTATAATATATGAGAGATTTCTAATGCAATTGGCCCATAATATACAACCAATTTAGACTGACATGTCTCAGCTGCAATAACTTACCGAACTAAGATGACATATAAGTCAGTTAAATCATTGTTGGAGAGACACTATTAAAAAAGTGTGTTTTTGAAACAATTAAAATCATAACAATTGTCCCTAAATATCCAAAATTTCCATTCTTATAAGGATATACTTATTTCATGGGTAGGTACCAAATATTATAAGAGACAATTAATGAAAGTCATCCTTAATTTTTGGGACAATATATCCCAAAATATTATAAAATAGAAGACAGTATTCGTCCTCAATAAGACAGTATTCGTCCTGAATAATCTATACAAATCGGAATAACAATTATTTATTTTATGTGATAATATTTAATTGAAGAAAAGACTATTATTAAAAATAATTCGATTTTTTTAAGTTTTGACTTTATTTGTATTATTTTAAAGATCATTTTTAGCGTTTGGCCTACTTAAAAGAGCTTGAAATTAAGTTGTTTTTTAAAAATTTCATTTTTGAGTTGTATAAAATTGAAAAGCATAAATATAGAGATAAAATATGCTGAAGTAAGTATAAAGTTACAATAGAAAACTTGTAAGAAGTGAAAAGTGTCAAAAAATAAAGTAAAACTTATGCATTTGACCAAACAATTTTGTCCCAAGAAAAAGAAATAGTGGCTTGGAGGCTCGGGTTTCGGCGAGCAATACTGGAATCAGACGCTGCTCTTCTCCTGGACTCGTTTCGTTGGGTAAGAAGGCAGCAATGCTTCTCAAAGCAAACGAATTGGGCTTATGCCTGTGTATCTGCATCAGCAGACCCGGTAGAGGCAATTCGCGTCTGAAAAATGACGCTTCTAATTAGTTAATTTTGGTTTTTGCCAGTTAAAAAAGGTCGCAGAAACAAGAAACAGGAGAGCTACAGTAGCTCATAAAACAGTCTCTATATGCTCATTTGTAATCTAATAATAATTTTCATCTGTCATCATGGAGGCACATAACATAGAACAAACTCAAACAACATAAAATAATTTATATGAAACAACAGAAATAACTTAATCCCAAAAAAATTAAAGCAAAATAAAAAATAAAAAACAACCAAAATTCTTGGTTCTATAGATCATCCGTTTAGCTAATCTTGTCTGGCATCAGTCTGATCGGGAAAATCCTTTTTAAAATCGATACTTTTATGCACTAATTGCCAAGTCCTTCGTTTCTTCAGTCTTCTTCTTCTTCTTAGATGTTTCGCTCGTAGTTTTTGGCTCCACCACTGATGTAGCTTCAATTACCTTCTCTGTTTCTACCTTTGCAGGAGCATAAACAGCAGCTAATGATTCAGCTGGTTCGACTGGGATTTCAGATCTTTCAAGGGTTGGTAACTTGGTTTCTGAAACTTCAACAGATTTTTCACTCACTAATGGTGCTTCTTGTTTCGCTACCGGCTCCTCAGGCGTTTCAGTCACTGGTGTCTCCTTTTGTTCCACTGGCTCCACTGATTTTTCCGTCTCCACAGGTACTTCCTTCACTATTAGCTCTTGTTTCTCTGGCTTATCAATAGGTTTTTCAGTCTCTAATTTTTCTTGCTTCACTGCCCCCTCAGGCTTATTGGTGTCTGATTGTTCTTGTTTCAATGGCTCAGCAGATTCTTGGTTCAATGATGGTCCAGGTGCAGGTACCTCTGTAAGATTTGATGGGGTCAATGATCGCTCTTCAACAAGCAGCTCTTTAGATTTTTCAGTCTCTGATGATTCATGTTTCACTACTTCTGCGTTCTCGGTTTCTTCTGATTCCTTTGCATCTTTGTTCTGCAAATTTGATGCCAATTTAACAATCAGAAAAAAACCCAAATGCCTCAAAGAGCAGCAGCATATACATTAACATGCACTAGTGCAATATCTGAACAAACATAAAACGAATCATATGACAAATCCATGTACTTCTTGTTGACAAACCTTCACTTGATTTTTTTTGTCCTTTAGCCATAAGCAACAGAAATTTTTATCTTTTAAAAGGCATAAGACTACCAGTGAGGGAATCAAATGATAAATCTCATCTTAAGGGGCACATTTGGATTCTTACCGTCACTGATTTAAAAAAAAAAAATTATCTCATACTGTACAATCCATTTATACTTAGCTCGTATAAACTCCTACTTAAAAAAAGGCAGAAGGCTCCTACTTTGCCAGTGACACTTTTCTGAAGTAGTAACCACAAATAAAATATATGACCTCACACTGGAGCAGCCTTATCGTTACGCGATGGCTTGCTCGCATATTTAAGGACTATGCGTAGCAATGAACTGTTAGAGAGTGCTCGTAAGGTCCTCTCTGAAAACCACAAATCAAGCTTTAATAATTCAGTATACATCAGCTTGGCAAGTGATTATACATATGGACTTTGTGGGACACAATAATGAACATATCAGCTCGCCGAAACAAAACAAAGCAAAAGAAGCTGGGAGCAATACAGCAAAACTCTACAGTTATCACCAACCATCTGACATCATTAATCCA
>CANTUR010001940.1:0-43274 GCA_947683625.1 Mallotus nudiflorus
CCTTACACACATCAAATCTCAAAAAATCCTTCTATAGTCTTTTAGATAACATATAAACCTACAAAAGTCATGTTCTTCACTTTTCTAAATTAAGCTTTTATGGCAATTAAAATGAGGGTGCAAAATTTAGTCTAAAGCAGAATTCAATCACTTTAATCAAGATTATTATCATCACTTGCATACAATTCATATAAGCTCATTAGTTCACTATTTTAAGATTAAAAACAATAACAAAATAACAAAATTACTAATTAAGAACTTTCAATATCAAAATTAGGTTACTAGTCACTTGCTACTAAAAATGTTATCACCATTTAAGCCTTAATAAAGTGATAAAAAATGCTAATCAAAATCCATAAAAATGAACTGGTTTTATATTTTTGTTCAGAATTTCTTTATGAGAACAGTGAACAAATTATGTTATTTAATGATGAAGGTCATCAATGAGTACTAATGAACTAGTTAATTGCTTTGTAGCAATTAGTCCCTAATTAAGTAACTTCTATACATAACAAAAAATTCAGTAAAAAATAAATTTTAAAGGAAAAAAAAGGAATATTGGGGAAATTTTGCATGATTCATTTTTTAATAGAGCTAAAAATTTCTCTTTTATCTTGTTAGGCTTGTAGTCATAGAGAATGTAACTTTACCTACTTTAACAGAATATTGTTTTCATTTATAAAACCAATTATTTACATAATTAATTTCATAAAATACATATATATTAAAACATCAAATTAAGTTTAAATAATGCAAAAAGTGCATGTGCTTTCCTTTAGATTAATTCAGTTTGTCAACTTAAGTAAAATGTCTCAACTTTGATCTAGAAAAAAAATATTTAAAAAAAGTCTCATGGAACTTATTCTTAAAAAAAAGAAGGAAATTTTGAGCTTCTGCATTTTTTTAAAGTGCAAGAAACTAACCTCATCAATCCACTAGGTTAAATGATGAATGGAGCCTCAATATTAAAGCCAATAATACAAAGTCAAAGGATTTTTCTCACCCACCGCTAGCAACTGCACAAACAAAGTACCATATATAAATTCCAATAAAAAAGTTGATTCTAAATTCCAATGAATTGTGTAATTCAACAATCATAAATCCCTAAATTAAAAAAATATTAATAATATAAGGCAAATAGAGAAGATGAACTAAAGCATGTTTGAATTGCTACTAAAATTGATTTTAATTACTATTGAAATTTAGAAAAAAAAAAGAAAAGGGAGGAAAAGAAGGAGAGAGTGTTACGTTTGAAGAATGTTGGATGCAGAGGCTGAGAGGTGCGAATGAAGTTGGAATTGAAGGGAAGTGGAACAGATTGGGGAACTTTTTTAATTTTGGGTGATAAAAAAATAATATTTAGGAATTTATTTGGTGGGAAAGATTAGCGCTTTTTTTTTTTTACTTAGTAATGATGGTTGCATATACTAATAACTAGGAAAATAAATCACTCTCATTAATTATGACCTTTTTGAGGAGTTTTAATGAGTGTATTTTACATTCCTTACTATTGCAAAAAAGGTTAATAATAATACTAACAAGAACAAATTTTGTGGCAATCTACTGTTCCACTGTAAAGCTTAGTAAAGGATCATGACATGGAACAAAGTTTGGCAATGCCAATGGCTTGAGGTGAAGAGCTAACTCAGATGTATGCAGATAATGATTCAAGAGCAAAACCTATCATTTAATACTAAATGTGAAGCTAATTCTATATGCTAGTTTTATGGCATCTTTCCACTGGTAAGAGTATGAATTGAAGAACTTGAAAATGGATGAGGGAATGTAGGAAATAATACGTTTGTCACCTAGTGGTAAAGTTGATGGCTTAGAATTAGCCAATTATTTATTAGGAGAAATCATGCCTATAGTGGGAAGGGTAGTCACCTAAAACTTCCTTATGCCTCAAACTTGGCAATTCATCCACTTGGGATGGTCCACTTAGCACCATAGAAATTCTCACTCTAGCTTTATTCATATATATATGCAACTAACTATCTAACATGGGATTGGTGTTTACACATATCTACCATAAAAAAATTATACTACATGATTGTTGGATTTAGCACTTATGATTGTTTTAAAAAAAATAATCAGCCATTATCTACTAGGATTCTGTCATTTTCGATACCTTGAGCCCAAGGCTACCCAAATGCTTATAAGAAATGCTTACCAATTGGTATCCCCCTAAAAGAAATAGCAATTCTTCAGATTATGAGGATGCAAAAATATATTTAAAAAAAATGACATGGAAACTATCTTTAGTCAGGACTGCCAATGGACATCTAATGTGAATCCATTGATAGCTCCTTCCTAACTTTATCAAATCACTTAATTCTATGAAAATAACATCCTTGCAAAGACTTTTGTGTAGGTGGCTTGATTTGTGCTTCTTCTATCTTCAGGTAGATAGAATTCAATGGAAAATGATGGGTTTTCACAAGTATACAGATTCATACAAGTAGTAATTAAATATCAATCCTACAAAGATTGCATATTGACTACACTGATAATAGTCTATGTTTGTTTGTTTAAAACAATGAAAAAGGCTATTTTGAATTAAACTAAAAATTAAACTAAGACAAAACATAAAAAAATTCACAATGAAATAATAATCACTTTAGACAGCTAGGGTTCTTATTACCAATTCAACTCTTTATTTAAGATAAATTAACTATTAAGCCATACCTAACCTTAATCTAATTTGAGGGTTTCTCAAGAATCATAGGCTTTCCTCTTAAGACAACCCTATGATTAACCAAGTAAATTAACATTCTTAGATTTAAAGGTCTCACCTACTAAGTGTTCGATTAAACCAGTTTAAGCACCAACCCTTAATCAATATTAGTTGCTTAAGTGTTTCTCAACTAAGAAAGCATCGAACAGGTTAGTGTTTAAATCCAATACAACCCATCTCTCGATCAAGTTTTATTGTGTATATTCAATCAAAGGGTGATCAATCCTAATAAGACATTAAGTTCAATAACAACCAAAGGATCTAGATTAATGGCTTAGGTTTAATTATGATTAGCCAATGGTTGAATTGCAATAAGAACCCTTACTAAGAATTTAGCTACTCATGTTAATTGTAAAAAGACAAAGAAGAGGAATAAAAGAAAATAGACATCATCATTAAATCAAAATTAAGAACAAATAAACACAATTGAATAGAAGAAACCCCCTGTTCAATAAGAAGCTTGATGTTCTTCAATTCTTATTCTCAAATCTCAAAAACTAACGTAAGCAAGAAAAATCCGTATTCTCTCCAAAACTACTCTAAGAAAATGTATATTAAAAATTGATGAAGTATCCTCCCCCCTTATTTTTGGTGGCTACCCCTCTTATAAAACCCTAATTACCAGCCCTAGGGTTATATCCATGCGAAATCTCCATCTTATCCTCATGAATCAGCAATTAAATTTGACTCTGAATTTCCTAATCATTAGGTCACATGGCTATGTGCATTTTGTGCATGGTCGTGCACCTCACCTTCTTTAGCATTTTAGCATATCGACCTCCACTACTTTTTAGGCCCACTTCAAGTGTGCACGATTCCCATGTAACCTTCCTTTACTATTCTTTGACTTCCCTAAATATATAAAAATCAATCAAAAATAAACCAACTAATACATAAAAATAAATAAACACACATGACATGCATTATGTACTAAACTAAATAAAAACTGAATAAAAGAAACACAAAATTAACTGAAATTGCATCTAATCCTAACATAAAGAGTACTTAAAATAATGCATTTTTCACACTCATAAAATTCCCCCACACTTGAATATTTGCTTGGTCCTTAAACAAAACCTGAAAACATATATCTACCTAAAGAATCATACTCATTAACTAGCTTTAACTTGACTAACTACCATAATCTTCCTTTAATAAAAAGTTTAAAAACTCAAAATTTAAAATAGCAACTGAGGTCAAGAATATATTGTTGCCACATGAAGAGCCATACTTTTCTAGTGAAAAATATGAAAACAAACAATTAAAGACTCAAGAAAAATAGAAATAAGTAGGAATCGTGCACACAATAAGGAGGCTAAGAAGTTAATCAATCAATGTCTTCCCAATCTCAGCATCCCCTACCTTTCTTGTGTACTCAGTGTGGAAACCTCCAAAATGGGTCCATTGGATACTTTTACTCTTAAGAGAGCATTGGAGTAGAAGGAGCATTTAAATGATTTTTTTTACATAACCACTATAAAGTAGCCTCAAATTCCTACTCACAAACACTTTTCTCAAATATCAATCATCTAGATTCACTTATTCAATAGAAAAGTAAGCATTAATGTTCATTAAATTTAAAAATTCCTAACCACAAGTTGCTCTTCTAATTTAAAAAATTTAAAATGATCCATTAAAGGAAGATTAAAGGATTTCTTCAAGAAAACTAAGATTAATGAATAATGCTCTAAAGGTATATATGTTGCAAAAATTCAAGTGTAAGGCAAGGTATAAACACACAAAAGGGTAAAAAAATAAAGCATGTAGACTTTTAAAGTAAAACAAAACACACAAGCATACAGTCATGAAAAGAAAATAAATAAAATAAAACTAAATAACAGTATACTCCCCTTTATTCTGGTGAAACTTAAAGGGGAATATATGGTGTGACCATGATGCACTTTGCAGCTTCATTATATAGCTTTAGATATTTTGCTTTGAGGAAGGATGCAAAAGATTTTATCAATTTGAAGTTGCAACCTTTTCAGCTCTAGATTCACATCGCCTCTCAAACTTCTCTATCTAGTTGGACAAATCCATAACCATATTCCTAATCCTATCGTCAGGGATATCCATCCGCTCTTTGATTTTTTCCATGATACCATCAACTCCATTTTTTGATGTTCCCTCACTTCCTTGATTGATCTTCACTCCCATTATCTCCTTTTTTAGTTACATTAGGAGGTAAAGGTATTTCACCATATTGCATTGCCATTTGGCAAATAATGTTGCATCTTCTACCATTACATCATGAAACTCATTGAATTCGATGATAATTTCAGCTCGCACCTAGGTAATCTTCATCAAGAGACTCGGCTTTTAAAGGCTCCAATATATGTTTGGCAAATTCGAATGGAGCAAAATACAATGCTAATCTAGTGACAATATGCCCCATTGAGATCAATGCCTTTCTAGCCTAAAAAACATGCCAAATAGAACACAAAACAAAGTACGTACTACATACTTTTGTGTTAGTCTTCAAGCACCCACAACCATGAATAGTTCATCAGGACAAACCCTATTACTATCTTTTCTTCCAAAGATTGTTTGTGCCATGAATTTATACATGATTAAATATGAGTGCTATGAATTTAGTCATTATTTGACCCCTTACAAACTTCATCACCTCCAATGATTTCATGCCCAAAACTACTCATATTATAATCCATAGGAGGTTGACAAACACCTCCTTGAGGAAAACAAAAGATTTGAAACATGATTTCATAGTCAAATAAGCATTCTTTCCCAAAGAACCTACATGAAAAGGTCGCTAGAGGTGCATCTAGAATCTTTAAATGTAGTGTAAAATTCTATTGTGAGTTCTAAGATTACATCATATTGGGCTATAGCCAATTTAAGCCACCCCAATTTATTGCAAAACACATCTATGGTTCCCTTAATACCCATATTTTTACAGTACCTTATCATTAAAGTATTTTGGCATGCTAAAATTTCTATTGACTAAGGTGCAGAATTTTGTTCCCTTCCTCTTTAGATAAATGGCAAAGAAAGCTTCACAATCATCCTTCATGTCCTTAGGCTTACCCTTGCCATCACTAAGCTTCTTTCCTTGAAATTATGTTTTTGTTCTACCAATCACAACAATGTTAGTACTAAAATAAAATAATAAAACAAAATGGAATTAACAAGAACAAAAATAAAAGTCAACAAAGTTTAAATAAGAAAAAAATTTACGAGAAACAAAGAATCCTAACCCTAATCAAAAAGTAAAAGAGATAAATTCTAACTGTATATATAAATGAAATAAAATCAATACTCCAACAAAATAAAAATTGCTCACCCATTTATTTGGGAAGTTTAGCTCACAAAATGAAAAAATTTTAATTCTTCCCCCACACTAAAAATGTGCAATGTCCTCATTGCAACGTCTATAACAGGAAAAATTTAATGAATTCGAATTTTCTTGTGCATCAAGTCATATGGCCATGTGTAAAATGTGCACGGCGCTGCTACCCTGCTAAGCACAGATCAAATTTTTTTTTTTTGGTATCATATTGGTAGGGCAAGCCTCAGCATATTTATTGCACAATTAGAAGAAAAAATGAATGGAAAATAAGAAAAAGTAACATTCCTAAAATAAAAATCCTTAACAAAAACATACTTCAATTCAAAGCATGAAACATAACACATAATGTTCCACAAAACATCACAATTAAAAGGATTGAAACCACATAAAATTAACATTGTTCAAGCTAGACCTAAACACCATTCAAAACAAGGTCTTAATTCCTCCCCTTCATCCACAAAGGAGTACTCTTGTAGTGCCATATCTTCATCATGCAGGAATGGCAATGGGATGAAATTCTGAGAGCTAAAAGAGGCGTTAAAGTTATGGTTAATCATCTGTAATGTACGATTCATTTGCCTAGAAGTGCAACCCATGCCTACCACTTCAGAATTCAGGTCACCTATGTTGGAATCTATGACTCCAATTTGCAACTCTAAGCTATCCAGCCTTTCTATCACATTATTTAGAAAAAGATCTTCCTCTTCCTCTTCATCTTGCTCTATAGGTGCAGCGGGATAAGAAAAGCTCTCCCAGTATGGTCAACTCTAACCATTCCTATGGATTCCCATTATGCCAATGTCAATGAAGTGATGACCCCGGGACCTTTTCAAAAGGCATGTTCTCTATATCAAAGTTTAAGTACTTGGCTATAGCTATTACTAGTCCTCCCACCTTAATAGCTCCAGTTGCTTTTATAGCAACAGCTCTCAATTTCCCAACTAAAGCAATGATAGACATCAAGGTTTCTATCATTCACCATACAATATAAAATGTTTAGCTTAGTGGTGGTAATCATAGAGTCACCCTCATTCCTTGGAAACAAAGAATGTGCCATGAGCCTATGAAGGTACTTAAGTACAAGCAATTGAATCCTTGATTCTTTTACTGATCGAGCCTCATAGAAAACTCCCCTTTTCTCGTTTAATGCTCTCACAAAACTCATTCCTATCATATGCAACATTAGCAACCTGATTTTTGGGAAAATGGAATACATCATTGAGTGTAAACAAGCCTATAGTATGATCCTTATTCCCCAAACAAAAAGTAAGCATAAGGGTATGATAATTAAACTCAAAAGAAGAGACAAATTCATAAGTGGGGATGGCATAAGAAGGATTCTGCATCAAAATAAAATCATTCCACCCCATCCTATGAACATACAAATTATATCTCGTCCAATAACCCAATTTCAATCAAGGATGTGGCACTCAAATATCTATTTAGCACAATATTCCTACTCATCATTGCTTGAAACTTATTCCTATGCTCACCATGCCTAAATTGAATTTGAGAGGGGAAAGGTTTTACCATTTGCTCCTCATTAGCACCACCCAGATTATTGGAAGTTCCACCTTGTCTTGCTCTTTTGGTAGGATTAGTTTTCTTCCTTACTATGCCCTTCCTCCTTTTATCTTTCTCCATGAGACTTCCTTAAAAAGAATTGAGAGAATATGTAGAGTGGAGAATGGTGTAGAGAATGATTTCATAGAAAGGAGGTGAGTGATTATATAGAGAGTGGGATGATGGGGAATTGGGTTAAATTTGATGAGAAATTAAAAAGGTGGTCAAGGGTTTAGCTTTTCTAAGGTTTGGGAAGTGGAAAAGTGGTCAAAATTAGAGTGCTTAGGTTTTGGGGAATTATGGAGTGTTGGGAAGTGAAAAAATCCACTTAAAACAAAATTTTGCATCTTTTTTTTTTTTTAAAATGGGCCTATCTCGTCGCACAGCCATGCACAAAATGTGCACAGTCGTGTGTCGAGTTTTGGCATCGTAAGGCACATGGTGGTGTGCATTTTCTGCATGGCCATGTGACCTGATTATCCAAAAGTGGTGACGTAAGACGCACGACCATGTGCATTTTCAGCATAGCCTTACGACCTATACATGCATACTTTAGAAAATTCGTTGAATCAAAAATTCAACACACATATACAAGCAATGCATCACAAGTTTGACTTACAAGTCACTCGAAACAACATTCCACTAAACATTTAACTCACAAGACCTCTTCTAGAGCTCCAACCTTTCTTTCATTCCTTGAAATGCATAATAAACAATCATAAAAAATATAATAAACTTAAAAAAAGCATAAAATAAATAACCAAATAATAAAAACAAAAAAAATAATACAAATACAAATAAAAATAGTCTTGGTTGAGCCCTTAAGAAGTGCTCTTTTAATAGTCCATGAGCTAGACCATCAAATTGATCATCCAATTGATTCCTTCAAGTATGAAACTTGATGGAACTCCTTAAATGTGCTTCCATGGTATAGATTTAACCTTTTTTCCATTCACTTTAAATGTGTCTCCTCTTGAGTTGCTTAATTCCAAAACTCCATGAGGATATAAGTCATTGTATACGGTCCTATCCATATACTTTTCAACTTTCCAGGAAATAATATGAGCCATGAGTTGAACAACAAAACTTGATCACCTTCCTTAAAACTCCTTTATTTTTACTCTTGCATCATGCCATCTCTTAGTAAGTTCTTTATAAATCCTTGAATTTTCATAAGTAGCTTCTCTTATCTATTAAAGTTCATTCAACTGTAACATTCTTTTCTTAACTGCCTTCCTAAAGTCAAAATTCAAGGCTTTCACCACCCAATAAGCCTTGTGTTCAAGCTCAACAGGAAGATGACATGCTTTGCCCATAAACCCCCATGAAGGGAGACATCCCAATAGGTGTTTTGTAAGCTGTTCTATATGCCCACAAAGCATCATCAAGCTTCGCTTGCCCATTCTTTCCTTGAACTTACTTACTGTTCTCTCCAAAATCTTATTCAACTCCCTATTACTCACCTCAACTTGGCCATTGGTTTACGGGTGATAAGGTGTAGCTACCCTATGCTTCACATCATAGTGAGCTAATAAAGCTTCCATATTCTTGTTATAAAAGTGTGTTTCCCCCCATCATTTATGATGACTCGAGGCATTCCAAATCGAGAGAATAGCTTCTTTAAGAACTTGTAAACAACCCTTGCATCATTAACTACGCACGCCTGAGCTTCCACTCACTTGGAAACATAATCCACATAAACAAGAATATACATGTTACCATCTGACACCGAAATGGTCCCATAAAAATAATGCCATAAACATAAAAAATTTCCACCTCTAGAATTCCATATTAGAGCATTTCATCCTTCTTTGAAATGTTTCCACTCCTTTGGCATGCATCACAATGCATCATAAAATCTCTTGCATTTTGAAAAATTGATGGCCAATAGAACCCTATTTAAAGAACCTTAGCAGTTGTTCTTTATGGTCCATAATGTCCACCATTGACCCTCCCATGATAGTGTTGTAAGATTTCTCTTACTTCCTCATTTGTTATACATCTCCTCACCATGCTATCATTGCATAGTTTCCACAAAATTGGCTCATCCCAAATGTAGAAGTTAGAATCACAAATCAACTTTTCTTTTATTGAGAAGTGAACTCTTTTGGAATTTCACCCACTGATAAAAAATTTGCTACATCAGCAAACCAAGGAGCACCCATAAATCCTATAAGCGAAAAGCATTTCATCAGGGAACATCTCCTTGATAGGCTCTTGCTTATCACTTTCCTCTTGTTCTAACTCCAAACTTGAAAGATGATCAACTACTACATTTTCAGCTCCTTTCTTATCTCTGATCTCAATATCAAGCTCTTGTAATAGAAGTAACCATCTCATGAGCCTTGGTTTCAAATCCTTTTTGTTTATTAAATACTTCAATGCTGCATGATCTATGTATACAATTGCCTTAGATCCAAGGAGGTACGATCTGAACTTTTCAAAAGCAAATATAATAGCTAGGATCTCCTTTTCTATAGTAGCATAATTCAACTAAGTATCTATCAATGTTTGGCTTGCATAATAGATCACATGCAACTTATTCTCCTGTACTTTGGCTAAGAACGACTCCTATTGCATAATCACTAATGTCACACATCAGCTCGAATGGTAGACTCCAATCTAGTGCCATCACTATAGGAGTAGAAACAAGTGCTTGTTTCAACCTGTTGAAAGCCAATTTGCAATCATTAGTAAAATCAAAAGGTGAATCTTTTTTAAGTAACTTACAAAGGGGTTTTGAGATTTTTGAGAAATCCTTGATAAATCACCTATAGAAGCCTGCATGACCAAGAAAACTCCTAACTCCTTTAAGCATTTATGGGGTACTACAGCTTCTCAATTGCCTCCACCTTTACTTTATCAACCTGAATGCCTTGAGTTAAAATCTTGTGTCTAAGTACAATACCTTCATCTACCATGAAATGGCAATTTTTCCCAATTCAGCACCAAATTTGTTTCCTCACAACATGCTAGAACTTGCTCCAAATTGTTCAGACATCCTTCAAATGAGTTTCCATAGATAGAAAAATCATCCATGATCTCCTCTACTAAGTCTAAAAATATAGCCATCATACATCTTTGAAAAGTTGCACGAGCGCTACATAACCCAAATGGCATCCTCCTGTATGCAAATGTGCTATACGGACATGTAAAGGTGGTCTTCTCTTGATCTTTTGGAGCTATTGAAATTTGATTATAGCCTAAGTAGCCATCCAGGAAGCAGTAAAAAGCATGTCCTGCTATCCACTCTAATAGTTGATCAATAAAAGGGTAATTGGAAATGGTCTTTCTTTATGGATGAATTCAGTTTCTTGTAATCAACGTACACTCTCCATCCATTCATAACTCTTGTAAGAACAAGCTCTCCTTCTGTATTTTGCACAATTGTTATTCCTCCTTTTTTGACACACACTGAATTAGGCTAACCCAAGAACTATCAGAGATTGGATAAATAATTCCTACATCAAGTAGTTTGACCACTTCTTTCTTCACCAGCTCTTGCATGTTCGGGTTGAGCCTCCTCTGTCTTTCAATGGTTGGCTTGTGTCCATCCTCCATCAAAATCTTATGCATGCAATAAGAGGGACTTATACCCTCTTATATCTAAAATCTACCAACTGATTGCCTTTATTTTTCTCTTCAGCATATTCACTGATAAATCCTCTTGCTCCTTGCTAAGTTTAGAAGATATAATCACACGTATAGTTTGGTCGTCACCAAGAAAAGTGTACCTTAAATATTGAGGTAACTGCTTCAAGTCTAGTTTTTGTGGTTTTATGATTGAGGGTGGTGTGGGTTCAATGTTTGGTAGTTGTATGTGTAGTTGGTGCAGGTATTTGAGAGTCACTTATAAGCACTTCTCAATATTCTCAACTTCTAAAGACCGTGCCAACCTCCATCATTGGACTTCATTCACACATTCATCAATTACTTCAACTCGCATGCAAAAATCTTCATCATAAGGATATTTCATAATTTCATAGATATTAAACTTACAGCTCTCATCCCCCCACTCTTAATATGAGAGTTCCATCGTATATGTCAATTATTGCTTTAACAGTGTAAAGGAATGGCATACCAAGGATTAGTGGAACCCTCCTCATCTTCTTCAAAGTCAATGACTAAAAAATCCACTGGAAAAATAAATTTTCCAGCCCTTACTAACATATCCTCCACTATCGCTTATGGTTCCTTCACTGCCCTATCTGCAAGTTACAATCGAATGCTTGTAGGTTTTGCTTCTCCTAATCCTAATTTCCTGCAAACAGACAAAGGCATAAGATTAATTGAAGCTCTAGAATCACATTAAGCTCTTTGAAAATTTAAATTTCCCATTGAGGACTCCCATTTAAATTTCTCACAGGAATAGTGAGACTCCCTGGATGCTTCCTTTTTAAAGGAAGTTTCTTCGAGATGATAGTGCTACACTCATTTGTTAGTGTGATGGGTCTCACATTCTTACAACTTCTTTTTATTGGAAATCAGTTCTTTGAGAAACTTAGCATACTTAGGCATTTGTGAAAGAGATTCCACCAAAGGCATGTTGATATGGAGTGCTTTAAATCTCTCTAAAAAATTAGCAAATTGTTGATCATGCTCCTACTTCTTCAATCTCTGAGGGTATGGAGCTGGAGGTTTGTAAGGTTTCACTAGTGGTGGTGTAGGTTTCTCTACTACTCGTTCCTTATTTTTGTTATCACCTTGCAGCTTCTCCTCTGTTTGCACTTCAACCCATTCATCCTCTTGCTCTTTCTCCTCTTCCCTCTTCTTTTCTTGCTCATATTCTATTTTTTCTTTTGGGATTTGGATCTCTATTCCACTTCTCAAGGTGATAGCCTTCAACTGTTCTTTTGGATTATTGTTAGTGTTGCTTGGCAAAGAACCTTAATTCCTCAGTGACAAAGAATTGCCAACTGCCCCATTTGCACCTCTAAATTATGAATAGAGGAAGAGTGGTTCTTGAACATTAGTTGAGTGTCTTGATACATTTGCTTAAATTTTCCTTCTAACCTCTTTATAGCTTCATCTTGTTGATTCATTTTTATGGACATCACATCCATGAACTTCTCCAACTTACTCTTTAGAGAACACCCAGAAGATGAATTTTTTTCTTGATGGTAATTTCGTTACTAGTGTTGCACATTATGCCCTATAAAACCAGGTGGTGCTTGTGGCCTCCACTAGTTGTTCCCTTGATTGCTCCAAGAGAAATTAGGATGATTTCTCTAACATTGGATTATAGGTGTTGCCATGCACTTGGTTCTGCTATCTTTAAAAGTTGTTCACAAAGTTTACATTCTCCATGGACAAGCTTTGCATCATCTGACACTCTATAGTTAGATGACTACCCTGACATAATTCATAAGAGGAAGACAAGTTAGATATGGCTTTAATATTCATTTTATCCTTTTTTTTAGATAAAGCATCCATCTTTGCATTTAACATTGTTAAACTGTCAACTCTTCAATTGCTCCCCCTCTCTTTGGAATAGCTCTCACTGGACCAAAGGTTTTGGTATTAGCCATTTCTTCAAAAAGCTTCAAGGCATCTTTTGGTGTTTTAGACATGATAGTTCCTCCTACTGATGCATCTATATTTGCTCTCACTACGGGATTGGACACCCTTATAAAAAGACACCCTTATAAAAAGGACTATGCCAAATCCCATAAAGGAATTAGCTGTGGTGGACATTATCACTGAAGATCTTTGAATCTATCCCAGCACTCATAAAAACTTCATCATCCCTTTGATAGAAAGAGTTGATTTCATTTCTGATTTTGAGTACTTTAGCCGGTGGAAAGTACTTATTGAAAAAGGTTGTATAAAGCTCCTGCCATGTGTTTATGGAGTTAGGTGACAAACTAGTGAACCATCTTTTTACTCTATCCATCAATGAAAATGGAAAAAGGATGAGCCTGATTGCTTCTGGATGTACTCCATTCATCTTAAAGGTCGAACAATACTCCAAAAATCTTGTCATGTGACCAATTGGATCCTCATATGGTAAAACACTAAACTATGAGTTTTGAATCATTTGGATCATGGCGAGTTTGATTTCAAAGTTGTTTACAGCAACCGTCGGCCTCACAATTGGAGTTTGGTCACCTTGGACATTGGAACTCACAAGTCCCTCATAGTTTTTATGGGCAACCTGCCCATTTTGGCCATCTTATCCATTATGTGCTTCCCTACCCCCCCCTAAAGGCAGGTTTCTTTCATCTTCCCCTTTGTTCATCCTATCTCTATTCTATCTTCTCCTTATATGAATAGTTATTTTAATCCCTAAATCAAGTGGTATTACTGGGCTCCTTGTCTACTTACGCCACGCATTGTCTGTATGCAACAACAAGAGTTCTTGTTAAATAAAAATAAAAGTAAAAAAAAATAACATTTAAATCAAACAACATAAAATTCTTAACGATATTAATTTGGCAATCCCAGGCAATGGCGCCAAAAACTTGATAGGTTTGTGCAAGTATATGGATTCGTACAAGTAGTAATTAAATATCGATCCACAGAGATTGCATATTGACTACAGTGATACTAGTTGTGTTTGTTTGTTTAAACAATGAAAAAGGGTATTTTAAATTAAACTAAGACAAAACATAAAAATATCACAATGAAATAACAATCACTTTAGAGAGCTAGGGTTTTTATTACTATTCAACCTTTATTTAAGATCAATTAATTGCTAAGCCATTACCTAACCTTAATCCAATTTGAGGGTTTCTCAAGAATCATAGGCTTTCCTCCTAAGACAACCCTATGATTAACTAAGTAAATTGACGTTCTTAGATTTAAAGCTCTTGCCTACTAAATGTTATGTTAACCCAGTTTAAGTACCAACCCTTAATCAATATTAGTTGCTTAAGTGTTTCTCAACTAAGAAAGCATCTAACAGGTTATTATTTAAATCCAATACAACCCATCTCTTGATCAAGTTTTATTATGTATATTCAATCAAAGGGTGATCAATCCTAGAAGACATTAAGTTTAACAATAACCAAAGGATCTAGATTAAGGGCTTAGGTTTAATTATAATTAGCCCCATGGTTGAATTGCAATAAGAACCCTAACTAAAAATTTAGCTACTCATGTTAAATGTAAGAGACAAAGAAGAAGAATAAAAGAAAATAGACATCATCATTAAATCAAAATTAAGAATCAATAAACACAATTTAATAGACAAAACCCCCTATTCAATTGGAAGCTTGATGTTCTTCAATTCTTATTCTCAAATCTCCAAAACTAACATAAGCAAGAAAAATCCTTGTTCTCTACAAAACTGCTCTAAGAAAATGTATATCAAAAATGATAAAATATCCTACCCCTTATTTCTGGTGGCAACCCTTTTATAAAACCCTAATTACCAGCCCTAGGGTTACAGCCATGTGAAATCTCCATCTTGTCCCTCATGAGTCAACAATTAAATTCGACTCTAAATTCCCAATCACCAGGTCGCATGGCCGCGTGCATTTTGTGCCATGGTCGTGCACTTCACTTCTTCAGCATTTTAGCATATCAACCTCCATTGCTTTTTAGACCCACTTCAAGTTCCCACGACTCCCATGTAACATTCCTCTACTGTTCTTTGACTTCCCTAAATACATAAAAGTGAACAAAAAATAAACCAACTAATACATAAAAATAAATAAACACACAAGACATGCATTAAGTATTCAACTAAATAAAATTGAATAAAATAAAAATAAACTTAACTGAAATTGCATCTAATGCCTAACACAAAGACTATTTAAAATAATGCATTTTTCACACTCATCAGACAAGAACCTAAAGCTTTTTCTTTATTTGTTAAGATCAATGTCATTTTAGGAAATTTTCATGACTTTTTGAAGAGAGTGAATTATATACTCAACCATTTCAAAAGCTAATTGAAATAGTGGATATTGTTTCCAAAAAAATTAAAATAGAGGATACATGTAAGACCCAACATAGAGGCTGGGGAACAATTAAAAAAAAATTAATGCTGGAATTAATAAGATTATGTTTAAGTGACATTTATAGCTCAAGAAAAATAGATAATTCAAGATACAAAACCGTCAATGCCAACCTATTTTCTCCTTTATGATATCCAATGATCCCCACAAGGTGGACAAATCAAGAAAATAATAATAGCAACTACTGCTATGTTCTTCATCCAAATACATCAAATCAGGCAGCAAAAAAAGGAAAAAAAAATCCAAATAGTGGAAGATAACACACCCCAAATAATGATCCCATCCTCTCCCTTTTGCTTTTTTTCTTTCACTTGTCTACTATACTTAATCATTGTGTATAATAAATAAAACAATACAATTGATCTCTAATTATCATTTTTGTCCCAAGATAAACTCCCGTAGCCAGAAAATTTACCTTCAAAAATCAACCGTAACTTCTATATAGAAGAATAAGGAAAATAATGAGGAAGACTGTAGAAGAAAGGCCAATTGCGACACCAAGAACAACCTTATTAGAGAAAAAAAATTACTTAAAAAAAAAAAGGAATATTTGGGACAAATTCCTCTATCATCTTGTTAGGCCTTATAGTGGTACTATAATCTAATTTTACCTACTATAACAAAATATTAGTTTCTTCTATAAAACTAATTATAAACATAACATTAAATAACATAGAAAGTGCATGTGCTACAAATGAAATGGAGCTTCCTTCGGATTAATTCAATTTGTCTACTTAAGTAAATTGTCTTAACTTTGATCTAGAAAAAAAATATTAAAAAAAGTTCGTGCAACTTGTTCTAAACAAAAAAAAGAAAGGAAAATTTGAGCTGCATCAATTTTTTTTATGAAAGTAGAAGAACTAACCTCAACAAATGCACTTGCTGAAATGATGAATAGAGCCCTCAATATCATAGCAATAATATCATAGCTACATGTATTTTCAAGAGAAAACTGCACAAACAAAGTACCATACACAAATTACGACTAAAATGTTGATTCCAAATTCCACTGAAGTTGTGTTATTCAACAATCATAAAGCCCTAATAAAAAAATATTGATAATAGATGAGTAAATATAGAAGATGAAATAAAGCATGTTTCAATTGCTACTACAATTAGTTTAATTACTATTGAAATTTACAAAACAAAAAACAAAAAGGGAGGAAAATAAGGAGAGTGTTATGTTTGAAGAATGTTGGACGCAAAGTGCCTATGAGGTGTGAAAACCTGGTTTTTCCTTTAGGAATGAATGAAGTTAGAACTAAAGAAAAGTAGAAAAGATTAGGGGACTATTTTAATTTTGGGTGATAAAAAATATAATATTTAGGAATTTATTTGGTAGGAAAGATTGCTGCTTTTTTTTTTACTTAGTAATGATAGGTTGGACATACTAATAACTAGGAAATTAAACCACTCTCATTAAATATAACATTTTGAAAAGTTTTAATGAGAGTATTTTACATTCCTTGCTAAAACTACAAAAATTAAGCCTTTAGTGATGGGATTTTTATACTCTCGCTAACTTTTCATCACAAAAACTCAACATTCTAATAGTGTCCATCCTTTGTGTTTCTTTCTTTTTTTTTTTCTTCCAAAGGAAAAATAAATTTTCTTTATAGACCTTGATTACTTATCAAATATAACAACTATCATTTTATTTTATCTAAACCATCGATATTCAAAATTTATTAAATTCTAATTAATTCAGTTTAATTCAAATAGATTTATAAAAATAATAAATAATTTTCAATAATTCATTTATTACGATTGTAGACACTATAATTTAAATTCAAAACATTATTCAAGTAAAAAATAGTTTTACCAACTAATTCCCACAATTATTTAAAAAAAAAAACCCTTTAGTAATTTATAGTGATTTATATTATTAAAGCTCGTGAACAGACTCGTTTGGAGACTCATTTACTAGCTCGTTTGCATGCTCGTTTAGAGACTCATTATATTAGGTGGTGGTATTAAATAGGTATAATTTATTAATATTCAATAAATATCATTTATTTTAGTAAGTAAATATTATATAAGAAAAGACAATACTAATTAAATTATTCATAATTAATATAAAATATTACATATTACGTATAGTTTTATTAATAATTAAATATTACACAATATTCATTACATGTTTATTAATTTGCATGTAACTCTAAATTAAATAGCACAAAATCTATAACTAACAAATAATAAATTTCTAGGATAATACAAAATTAAATAATATTTGTAATTTAAAGTAATAAATAAATATTAATATTAAGTAATGTACATTTAAATTAATATATAAATATCATAATATCTCTAACTAACAAATAATATGTCATGATCCAAACCCAAAGGGCATATGACCAAAATTAGAGAATGGAAAAGCGTGAAATTTCTGAAATCCATAGTAAGCCTTTAGAAAAAATTTCACTATACCCACTTGAGCAACCATATACTACTAACAACTGTAAACAACCTTAAGAAACTTCCTTTGACTAGCAGCCAACAGCTACAAAACGACCCTGAAACAACTACAAAACGACTCAGCTACTACACACTCCCTTAAGAACCCTTAGCAACCAAATAACTTTGCAACCCAAAACAACCTCAAGCGACCTCCATCCACTAAACAATCAAATCAACACAAAACAACAAGCATCCACCCAACAATCAAACAACCACCAATCAACTATAAAACAGCAACCAACGTCCACCTAAAACAACTCACATTCACTACAACCCAAATATATATATATATATATATATATATATATATATATATATATATATATATATATATATATATATATATATATATATATATATATATATATATCTTTCTCTTCTCTTTTTATTATGTTTTTCTTTTATTTTTGGGTTATCACATAATACATCTCATAAATATTAATATCAAGTAATTAAAACACAATTTATCTATTACAACAAAACTTTAAAACTATGTTGTTTTGATACTACATGCAATTTTAACATTTTATAATAATTCACATTATTGTATAATACTAATTATATATGTATTAAGTAATATGAAACATTACATATTAAATATAGTTTTAAATAATACATAACTATTATACAATATTTATTAAATATTTATGAATTTACATTTAACCCTAATTTAAATAGCATAATATCTATAACTAACAAATAATAAATCTCTAGGATAATATAAAATTAAATAATATTTGGATTTTAAAGTAATACATAAATATTAATATTAAGTAATGTAAATGTAAATTAATATATAAATAGTATAATATCTCTAACAAACAAATGATACATATATAATATCTCTAACTAACAAATAATACATCTTATAAATATTAATATTAACTAATTAAAACACAATTTATCTATAATAACAAAACTCCAAAGCTACATAGTTTTGATACTATAAGCAATTTTAATATTGTATACTAATTTAGCATTATTATGTAATACTAATTATATATGTTTTAAGTAATATGAAACATTGCATATTAAGTATAGTTTTAATTAGTAATTAAATATTATACAATATTCATTAAATATTTATTAATTTGCATGTAACCCTAATTTAAATAACTCAATATTTATAACTAACAAATAATAGTTCTCTCGGATAATACAAAAACTATATAATTTTTTGTGTGTAAATTAACATTAATATAAAGTATAATTTTACTTCGTAATTAAATATTATACAATACTTATTAATTAAAAAATTAATCTATAACAACAAAACTACATCGTTTTGATCAAAATTATTTAGTTTTGATAACTCTAACAAAGTAAAACTTACTTCGTAAAGAACAAAGTAACCATAGACTACACCATTAAATATTTAGCAAATAATAAATTTACTAAATACATATAAAATTAAGTAATATTTTTATTTTGGAGTAATATATAAATATTAATTTATTACTTAATAAATATAGTTTTAGTTATAAATTACAGTTTAATGTTATGTAATCTTATTGTAAAATAACATAGTTTTAAGTCAAAATTACTACATGATTTCAATATAAAATTAGTTTTATATTGAGTAAATATAATTTAGTACAAATAAAATTTTAATTATTAAACATAATAAAATTATATGTAATTGTGTAGGCATTAGTAATAAATATTAAAATTTATATTAAATAACTATAATTTTAATTATTAAATATTAATGTTAAGGAAATACAATTTTAATGATAGTATGTAAATAAATTCATAAATAAATTTATTTAATATTAAATAGATATAATTTAAATTATTATATATAGCCAAAAACATTTTGTAAAGAAAAAAAAAATCATGTTGAAAACTAGGTTGTTTCAACATAAAACTATGTAGTTTTGGTAGGCCAATTTATCCTAAAATGGCATAGTTTTGAATATTATAAATAAAACCATCCTTAACCCTAACTACTCTAGTCGCCGCCTTCCTCTCTTCCTCTCTATTCATTTTATTTTTCCTTTTCTCTTCATGTGTAAACCTAATAACTCTCTATTCTAATTGCATCAGTCACTACTATTGCCACTACTACCACCACCGCCCCACTGTTTTACGGCCACGACTTTTTTGTCTTTTACTTTCTTTTTTTTCTTTTTTTATGTGTTTGGCTTTCTTGTTGATTTTGAAACATGTCACTGATTTTAATTAGTCCTATTTTTCAGGACCAAAAGGACATGAAGAAGGCAAAGTTACTTTTGTTAAAGGTTACTGATCCTTTCTTTGCAGCTAAATAAAGATTTTTGTTTTTGGATTTGATTTGATTTTAGGTTTGTATTTTTTAATTTTGATTTTGGGTTTTATTTGATGATTAATTAAAATTAAGCTTTGTTACTAATGCATGCATAACTTATATTTCAACAGCCAAAACTCAAGACTTTTCCTCCTACATTATACCAGCTGATCATTTCTCTACAACGTCCAAACAAAGGTTTTATTTTTTATTTCAATTTTGGGTTTCATTTTAATTTTGTTTTATTTTGATTTTGGGTTTCATTTTGAATTTGGTTTTTATTGTTGCTTTAGGTTTGATTTGATGATGCATGCATACAAGTTTACATTGATGTATGTCTAGTTTATGAATCCAATATAATTCTTGTTTAGTGAACTAAAGGCAGAGAATATGGAGTGTGAAGTGTTTGGCAGACTAGCATAGAACTTAAACTTCCATAAATATTTCATCATTTGTTTAGTGAACTAAAGGCATAGAATATGACTTTTTGGAATTTATCTCAATCGTCCATTGTGGACCAATGAGTTTATAGTAATCGTAAAGCTGAGTTTATAGTAATTATAAACTTCCCTACCTTGACAAGTCACATGTGCTTAATTTTATTTGAAAAGCTTAGTGTTTTTTTTTATGATTTTTACTATTGAACTTTACAAATTGTTTAGCTACTAATTCCTTAATCTTGCATGTCAAACCTCTATTATAAAAGAAAAAAAGGGTGTGTGGGTCTTACTGTCTCTACTCTATAAGCTACATAAATATTTATTGATTCTTGGTTTATTCATGTGTGTTGCTGACCATTTCCTTTGTGTAAAGTTGTATTGGTTATTTCTTTTCTTTTCCTATTCATGAGACTAAAGTATTTCAATAATTGGTTACACATCCTCCATTCGAATTGGCTTAAAATAAGCTTCTTTATTATTAGGAAAAGAATCAAAAAATAATAATAACAATAATAAATAAGAACTTTATTTTATTTTTACAATATATGTCTAATTTATAATTCTATATAAGTCTAATTTATAATCCTATGTAATTTTTGTTTCACATTGTCCTCTTTTAGGTGGAGTATTAAGTGTTTCACATTACAATATTATTGTAATTTTTGGAATTTTAAGTATTATTGTAATTTTTTTTATTTCTTTGGTGTTATTTGCAACTTTTAGTTTGTTTGGATAGATTGTTGACAACTTCTTGTATTAAATTATTAGTCTTTTTTTTTAAAGATATTGTATGTGATGCTAAACTATTTAATTTTTTTCAAGTCTTTTTTCGAGCTCACAAATTAGCTCCTCACTGAGCTCGCAAATAAGCCCAAAAATGAGCATGCTTGAGCCTTAAACAAATGAGCTTGAGCTTGATGAACTTGAGCCAAGCTTGAGCTCGAGCTTAGATTTTTAAATAAATGAGCTCAAGCAGAACCCAAGATTAACACTAAATTTTCAAGCTGAGCTTGAGCTTTTGATAATTTAGCTCGGTTACACCCCTAACTATAGTCCAACAATTATTGTTTTTGCCATCAGACTTATGACAATAAAGACTTGCTGTAATATATTCAGCTTCAATAGTGGATAAGGCAATCGAAACTTGTTTCTTACTAAACTAAGAAACTAAACACTATCCTAAAAATTGATATATTCTAAAAGTGCTCTTTCTATCTAGTAAGTGGTCGACAAAATCTGCATTCAAATAACTAATTAATTCAAAAGAAGAACTCCTAGGATACTAAAGTCATAAATGCATCGTACCATAAATATATTTGAAATTTATTTTAATAGCATTCAAATGAGACTCTCTAGGACTTGATTAAAATCTAACACATAGGAAAGTAGCAAACATAATATTGGGTTTACTAGCAGTTAAATAAAGAAGGGATCTGATCATACCTCTAAGTCGCTTTTTATCAACCGGTTTGCCATTCTCATCCTTGTTGAGTTTAGTTGTGGTGCTCATTGGATTTTTGCTTGTCTTAGCTCCATCCATGCCAAACTTTCTAAGAACATCTCTTGCATATTTGGTTTGATTCATGAAAATCTCATCTTTGCATTACTTGATTTGTAATTCGAGAGAGAATTTAGTTCTCCCATTATACTCATCTCAAATTCTACTTGCATTAGCTTAGAAAATTCCTCACACAAGTAATGGTTAGTAGCACCAAAATAATATCATCAACCTATATTTAAACAATTAATAAATCATGCTTGCATTTCTTTATGAAAAGAGTAGTGTCAACTTTTCCTTTAAAGAACTTGTAAACGGCGGGGGTTTAACATGTGCCTAAGATTTTAGCAACCGTGACACTATTTGAGCTCAGGGCTCTAGAGAACACACTAACCACTGTCACAAAGACATGGCATGGAGATAAGGAGTCACCAGCCAGGGTAATGACTAGAAGCAATAGAAAATGGTGGTACTCGATTCTCTAAAAGAAAGCTAACACCACAACCAGGAGATTTTGTGTACGAAATACTAACTTCTTTCAGTCTTATGTTCATTTAGAATTACTTTATGAATTATTATCTTACTCTCTATTTACTGCAATTTCATATAAAACCCTTATTAAAACAATCAACTCCTGCGAAACTAGACATGAAAATACATGTAAACAATGCATTCATTAAATTCACAATCGCTAAGTTAGTCTAATCTACATTGATTTTAATTAAATGGACTAAATCTACATGTTTTAATTTGCAAGTGAGTCTAAAGACTAATGGGCCCTAATTCCTTTTAATTAAATGATCCTAAGTCTATTTATTTTAATTCTAAAAATGGGCCTAGATCTACAAATAATGAAGTATTTAATTTAGTAGGCGTAATTCTACATGTTTTCAATTCTAGAATGATCTTAAATCTACAAATTATTAAAAGGCTTAAATTAAATAGGCTAAATCTAAATTAATTAAATTAAATTGGGTGGGCCTATGTCTAGTTAACTAAATGGGTCTAACTTATCTCTACCCTAAATCTAATTAATTATGGGCCCTAAAATGAATTTAATTAATTAAACCTAAAAACCTAAATTCATTTAAATGGGTTAAAGCCTAAGTGGGCTTAGGGCCTAAAACACATAAACATAAACAAACAAGCCCTAAAAAAAATAAAAATATCAAAACAAATAAATAAAAGGTCAAACAATTAATTTAACTTATTGTAAAAACCCTAATTTAATTAAAGTGACTCTAAAAAAATAAAATAAAATAATCAACAAGCAACTTAAATTCTATCCACTTAAATTTAATTCAATTTTAATTAAACAACCTAATGATTTCTATAGCCATTAATTTTAATTAATTACCCAATTGAAACTCTAATTTTATTAATCATTTACTTAAAATAAAACACACAAGCACACACACTAAATTTCATTATTCTCACTATTGAGGCTATTATAATGAAGTATTGAGAATAATAATAAAAAAGAATAATACAATTCCAAAAATAAATAAAAATAAGACAATTAAATAAAAAACCTAGAAACTACAGTTTGCTACTAGGTTCCATCCATGGCATTCCATGGACCTCTATGAATTTGGTTCTCCAAGTATGATCATCATGTAATATCCTCTATAATCACCATCACAAAAGGATAAAACAATGATTAGTGAATAAAATTATAATAAAAATTAAATTAAATTGAAATTCAATAAAATCTAAAATAATAAAAAACAAGAACAACAGAAAGTAAAAAGAAGATAATGCTTTATGGATGCTAAATAAATTGATCCTCATATTAGTAAGATCATCATTATTTTTTAGTAGGCCTTCAAAACTTGTTATTCTTCTTCTCAAAAATCTCCTACAAATAAATCACAAAGAATTTATGTATTGCCTAAAGAAAAGTTTAGAGATCCTTAGGAAGAAGAGAGCCAATATTGTAGAAAAGAGTGCTGAGGATTCATAATTAAGAGTCTTGAGTCCCCTTGCCTCATGAGTTTAAGCTCTCCTTTTATAAGAAAAACCAAAAAAAAAAAAAAACCCTAAGTTCCATATACTGAAGAGTTCCAATTTTAAAAGACTTTATTTCCTAAAAATTTAGATAAATCCCAAAAATAAATTAAGAAAATTTTTTTACTCAAGAAAAATATTTTAATTTCTGTACAAAATATAAAAAAATAGACGAAAAACACTTAATTTTGATCGAAATTGCATAATTCTGATCTAATTCTTAATAGTAATACTTTTTAAGACTTAATTGAAAATTTTAAATTCTTTCAGGGATCTTAAAAAAATCAAAATTATAGAATTCCAATTAGAATTCTGTAATTCTGATCAGAATTATAGAATTCTAATCGAAATTCTATAATTTTGATTTTTTAACTTTTAATTACAAAAAGATCCCTGAGAGAAATTAAAATTTTCAATTAGGTATTAAAAAGTATTACAATTAAGTCCTTAAAAAACCAATGAAACTCTTTTTGAAATCATATTCAAACTTCAAGTGTTGAAGACCTATTTATAAAATTTTCATCATTGAAGTCCTTTGTCACATCCATATTTTATTATCTCGAAATTGGGTGTTTATAGAACCCTTTCTTTTGTATGAAGTTGCTCAATCTTTTATACCAAGCTCTTGGAGCTTATTTCAATCCATATAATGCTATTGAAAATTTTAAAACATGATTTGGAGAATCAAATTTTTCAAAACCCAAAGGTTGCTCAACATATACCTCCTCTTCAATGAAACCATTTAAAAATACACTTTTAACATCCATTTGATAAAGTTTAAAATCCATGTATGATACAAATGAAAATAGAATTCTAATAGCTTCTAACCTTGCAATGGGGGCAAAGGTTTCATCATAATCAATGCCTTCCTCTTGATTATAACCTTTAGCTACCAGTCTACCTTTGTTCCTAGTTATGACACCTTGTTCATTCATCGTATTTCTAAACACCTATTTGGTGCCTAATAATAGGATAATTTTTTGGTCTACGAACTAAGGTCTAAACCTTATTTCTCTCAAATTGATTTAACTCTTCTTGCATATCAAGGATCCAAAATTCATCACTCAATGCATCATTAACATTTTTAGGCTCGATTTGAAAAATAAAGGCTAAATTAACAATTGACTTTAATTTAGATATAGTAGTTACCCCTTTTGTAGTGTCACCTATAATGAAGCATTGATGATGAGCTTTCTTAAAAATCCAATCCTTTAGAAGTTCATCCTTCAAGGTAGGTTGAGATGTCTCCTCATTATCCTTCTTGCTTGGACATTCAAGTTCCAAGGCTTACTAGCATTTTCTTCTTGAGTTTTCATAATCTCATTATCACCAACAAGATCATCAACACTACAAATATCATTTTAGGATCAAGTGATTTTGATTCATCAAATACAATATGCATTGACTCTTTAACTACTAGAGTTCTCTTATTAACAACTCTATATGCTTTACTAGAAATATAATAGCATAGGAAAATTCCTTCATCGACTTAGGAATTAAATTTCCCAAGATTATACTTGGTGTTTAATATAAAGCACTTGCATCCAAATACTCTTAAATATAAGATTTTGGGCTTTCTATTGTTCCATAGCTCATTAGATGTTTTGTTCAAAATTGGTCTTTTGAAAACTTAGTTTGAAATGTAAAAAGATGTGTTAACGGCTTTTACCCAAAGTATAATGGCAAGTTATACCCATGAAACATTTTTCTAGCCATTTCCATAAGAGTTATATTTTTCCTTTTGACTACCCCATTTTGTCAAGGAGTTCTTGGAGAAGAAAATGTTTATGAAATACCATTTTCATTACAAAATTTTTTGAAGAATTCATTTTCAAATTTGATTCCATCATCACTTCGTATGGATGAAATAGAAAATCCTTTTTCTTTTTTAACTCTTTTAACAAAATTTGCAAAAGCTTTAAATGCATCATTCTTATAAGCAAGAAACATACCTGAGTACGTTTAGAGTAATCATCAACTAATACATATACATAGTGCATTCTACCAAGACTAGCAACTTTAGTTGGTCTAAACAAATCCATATGTATAAGTTTAAGTGGTCTAGAGGTAGATACTACATTTTTTAGGTTAAATAAGGACTCAGATTGTTTTCCCTTTTGACAAGCATCATAAGTTTTATCCGTATTGAAATCAAGCTTAGGTAAACCAATCACAAGTTCATGTTTACAAAGGTCATTGAAAAGCTCAAAATTGCACGTCCTAACCTTATATGCCATGTCCATGTGTCATAGGAAATCAATATTAAGAATTTGATGTCTTTATTATTAATTTTGTTTAAATCAATGACATAAACATTATCCACTCTTTCACCACTAAAAATTACTTTATTTTCATCAAGACTACTAATAAAGAAATTTCTAGGATATAGAGTCACCTTGTTTCCTATGTCATATAATTGAATTATACTAAGCAAATTATGTTTAAGACCATCAATAAACAACACATGATGTATAGATAAGGATTGAGGATTACCTATTTCTCTAATGCCAATAATCTTTCCTTTTGCATTGTCTCCGAATATGACATGTCCTCCATCCTTAGCATTAAGCTTGTTGAATTTCTCATTGTCTCTCATCATGTGCCTTGAACATCCACTATCAAGATACCACTTGCTTTTCATTTTTGTGGATTTTAAGCACATACACAATAAATAATTTAAGTGTTCTTTTGAACCCAAACCTTTCTTGGTCTAGGTTGGTTAGTCTTAAGATAATCTAGAGGAAGTAAATTCATGTGTAGTCTTTTATAGAAGCACACATTATTGGTATGTCCTTTTATCATGCAATATGAACATATAACATTTTCAAATTTGTATCTCCTAAGATGATATGCTTTCCTAGTGTATGAAACATGCCTTTTGTGTTGAGGAGGTGTATGTCTCCTGATATTTTGAGTTATGCTATGAGATATGCATTGACAAGGACAATGTGTATATTGATAGGTTTGTGCATCATGTTTATGTGCATTGTGTTGTGTAGCATGCCTAATATGATTGTGTCTAGTGTATATATAAGCATGTTTGGGTTGAGCTGCTCTATTTTGAGCCTTACCTCTTTATGTAAAATAGGATTGAGTCTTGTAAGACTTCCTTTTAATATTTGACATAAGAGACTTATTAGCTTTGAAAACTTGAGTCTCAATTGGTTTTGAAGTAGATGGAATGGAATTGCATAATGCTTTAATAAATTTAATATATGATGATGAAGAAGATGAGGCCATTCCATTAGTATATACAATTCCATGAGTATTTCCATGAAATATTTGAGAATCGAGTAAATTATCTAAACTCTTTTTTCCTTTTTGAAATTTTGATAGGGAATTTTTTAGCTCAATTACCTTATTAGAAAGTTTATGATTTTCATTACTAGCTTTCTTAAGTTGTTCTTCCAAAGAATTAGAAGATTTTAAATCACTAACAAGTTTATCATTTGATTTAACAAGACTAGAAAATTCAATTTTAGCTTCACAAATTCCTTGGTTAAGCTGTTTAACTCATGCTTATAATGCTTCTTTTAATATAATAAGCTTTGCATTTAAGCAAGAGTTTGCTCATAATAGAGCTCTCAACAACATCATCATCATATTAATCATAATCACAATAATCATCACAAGAGGAGTTAGAAGTAGAGAGTACATCTTTTTCATCGTTAAGAGCCATAAAGCAAAGATTGGTCACTTCTTATTATTCCTCTTCCTTTTAGATTCAGAGGAATCATCCCAAGTAGCTTTGAAGGCCTTCTTCCTATTCTTTGCTCCCTTGTTCTTGAATTGAGTTTGGGGCACTCACTTCGAATGTGTCCCGGTTTCTTGCATTCATAGAAAGTAACTTTTTTGGTTTACTTCTTGCCATCTCCTTTAAACTTCTTATTGAAGTCCCTTTTTCTGTCTTAAAAACTTCTTGAAGTTCCAAGTGAGCATGGCAATATCACCATCTTCATCACTAGAATCTTCAACATTTTCATCTTCACTTTCTTTTTGTGAGATCTGAATGCTATGTTCTTTTTCTTTTCTTTTTTCTCTTCTTGCTCTTCACCTATTTACTTGATTATGATCTCATGTGTCAAGAGCTTACCAATAAGCACATCGACTAAGAGGGTAGAGAGGTCTTGAGCTTCCTAATTTCTAATATTTAAAATTAAAAACATAAATTTATATAAATTTAAAAATTTAAAAATAATAAATAAGCTAATGTTAAAATTTTAAAAAATTATAATAAAATTATTTTTTTCAAAATAAAATATTATATTTTCAAAATAAAATGTTGTGCTGAAAAAGAATAGCTAATTCATTAAATTTTATATTTTATATTTTCAATAATTTTTTCGTTTCATGTAAAAAAAATTTAACTAATTTATTGTGAATAATTTTCTATAATATAACTTTTATAAATAGTCGATACCAATACATGTTTGTGCATCACCAAAAAACGGTGATAGATTTTCCAACCAATTCAAAATTTTCTAACCGTTATCTTAGCCTTCATTTTTTTTTATCATACTTCTTCGGTACACGAAATAAGTTTATATTATAAAAAATTATTGACAATAATTTAAAATATTGTGAAAAACATTAGTGTTATTATAAATTTTTAAAACAATTTAGCATAATAGCATTAACTTGTTTATTTAATTTTTAAATTTAAAATTATTTAAATATGTATATAATAATTTAAAATATTAGAAATTTAAATAAGTAAATTTATTCTTTGCCGGTGAAAAAAATTTAAAAGTGATATAAGTGTTAAAAAGTAAAAAAAATGGTATGATTGTTAGAAATATAAAATTTCAGGGACGAAAAGGAAATAATTTGTGTTAAAAAATTGGCAGAAGGGTTTAAAACTTCAAATCCATGAAATTTAAAGGCCTAAATATACAAAAATGAAACTTTAGAGGCCTAAAGCTAAAAATTGATAAGTTTAGGGGCCTCGATATGAGTTTTACCATATTTCTTTTCTTTTCTTTATAGCTAGACTTACAACATTAGTTTTGGAAAATCAGTGTTATATATTTCTACTCTCTTATGTTAATTAGTATTAGTGAAGTAATCAATAAAAAAAAACACATTAACAAAAATCTCTCCAATTCTATTTTTCTCTTAGTATTAGAGTAAGAACGTTTTCTGCTTTTCTTCTTCTACACTATGACTTCTTTATCCTTGAATGTTGGTAACTTTTTTACCCTTAAAATCACTCCATCAAACTACCTATTGTATAGAGAACAAGTATTAGGCTTGGCAGAAAGTCAAGATTTAATTCATCATCTCACCAAAAAGATCTCTCAAGATTCAGACACCACAAACACAGGAAATACCTCTTTAATGTTAACAAAAGAATTTGTTGCTTGGTGAAAATCTTATCAGCTTCTTATGGGTTGAATAATTGGAACTCTCTCTGAAGAAGCCCTTAGCCTTGTCATCAGGTTAGACATAGCGTCTGCAGTATGGGAAGCTTTTAAAAAAGCATACACACAAGACTCTTAAGAGTGAGAGTTTACACTTTGACAACAATTAACTTATTTGTGCAAAGATGAAAACAAAACAATTACAAATCATATACGAATCTTGAAAGGTTTATGTGATAATCTTGCTGCCATTGGCAAACCTATCCCTAACTAAGAGAAATTTTTTGCCTACTTACAAGCCTTGGACCATAATATGAAACCTTCACCACAACAATGTTAAAACCTTTAAGACCAACCTATCTAGAAGTGGTTTCACAATTGCAAAATCTCGATCATCATCGAAACTGGTTTTCAAATCAGTATAGTATCTCGCTTTCTCCCCTCACTCCACGTTTAGCCTTTTATAGGCAATAACAAAAACAAACCTTGCCTCTCATATCTAGAAACCAACACATCACCTTTACTTCTACAGGTCACAATTTTCAAGCACAATAGTCTTATGGTCAGTCATAGAGATACTCTGGTATTACCAACCCTCAACAACGCAGACCTCCACCATATGGAGAATGTAGGATGACTAATGCAAAGAGAGATTTGTATCAGGATGCCATATGTCAATTTTGTGACAAACTTGGTCAAATTGCTAAAATCTTCTAGTGGTTACCAAAGAAGACAAGGTAGAATCATGAACTACCACAAGCACTTATAGTACTTATATTGGATAACTTTATCATAGATGCTAAGTGGACCTCGGATAATAGAGCTTCAAATCATATGACTAGACCGCAAGTTATGTTAACACATATTCATAGATATAATGGAATGGATTCCATCATTATTGGAGATGGATCCTCTTTACCAATAACAGGTATTGGGAATTCTTCTATCAAACAATAAAATAATGTGTTACCTCTTAATGATATTCTTTTAATGCTAAATCTGAACAAGAATTTACTTTATATAAGTCAACTCACTTCTCAATTTCCTATTAATTATAAATTTTCTAATGTTAATTTTTGTTTAAAGGAACGAAACATAGGTCATCCACTCATACTAAGGAAATAAAAGGTAAATTATATGTCTTAACCGATGAGCCAAAAGCAAATTTTTCTTGCTAATTCAAATTAAGCACTACAAACATATGACATCAGCATTTAGGCCATCCATAATTTTTTTACAGTTCAATTATTAAAGAATAAAAGGTTAATTGAAGCCGTAGGCTCTTCCAAAGTATATCATTTATATGATAATTGTCAATTAGGAAAATTAAGTAAACTTCCTTTTAGTTTGTCTAAAAATTCCAATTCTAATATTTTTCATAAGATACATTGTGATCTCTAGGGTCCTGCTCTAGTTCTATCTATTGGCAAGTTTCAATTTTATGCACGTTTAGTAGATAATTTCTCTAAGTATATTTGGATCATTCCTTTACGAAATGAATATGATTTCTTTACTACTTTTTTTAGTTTTTGAACAATATATTAAGCAATAATTTAATAAAAAATTTCCATTTTGATGGTGAAGGAGAATTTGTTAATTCTCATCTATCATCTTATTTTCTTCCCACAAGAAGTGTTCATCAGATTTCGTGCCCCTATACTCTGGAACAAACATATATGGTTAAAAGTCACCATCGTATTATAAGAGAATTAGGTATGACAATGATTTTCATAGTCATGCACCTTTATATCTATGGTTAAAAGCTTTTTCCATTACCATTTTTCTTCTTAATTGGTTACCTTCATCCTCTCTCAATTTTGACACTCCATACTTTAGGTTCCATGGGAGTCACCTGGATTATACATCTCTTTGAGTGTTTAGCTCTAAATTTTTAGAAACACTAAATTTGACCCTAAGTCTATTCTATGTGTTTTTATATGTTATAGTGAAAAACATAAAGGCTATAAATGCTTCTATCCTTCTAATCGCAAGTTCATCATTTCTCAACATGTTATATTTGATTTATCTATTTTTCCATTTAAATCATCCAACTCTTCTCTTTTGATTTCTCATGGGCACCATATTTTTAATTCTCGATTATCCTCTTATGTTTCTTTTAACTCATGTACATTTACACCGAAGCCTCTTTCACTTTCTCAATATGATATTCCACTACTGATTATTATATTGACTCCCACTCAAGGTGCTCCTATGCAACCTACTTCACCCAGCAGCTTTAACACCTCTTCTTCGTCACATCACAAACCCTTGCATGTTCTTGTTATGAATATTACACTTGAAGTAATGCCTTTTGATGGTATAATTGACCCCCGATCACTCTTTGCACCTATTCATCATCCTATGACTACTCAATCTTAACTTGGAATTATGAAGCCCGATCCTAAATATGTCTTAACTATTGACTCCTCTCCTATAGTTCCTTGTGAACCCAAGAAAATTAAAGTAAATTTTTCTCACCTAGGATGGAAAAATTCCATGATTAATGAACTCACTGGTCTTCATCAAAATCAGACCCAGAGACTAGTTCCTTGCACTTCTAATATACATATGATTGGCTTAAATGGGTCTTTAATACCAAACTTAAACTTGATGGTACCTTGGATCATCTCAAAGCCTATCTCATTGCGAAAGGTTAACACCAAATCAATGGACTTGATTGCACAAAGACTTTTTCTCCAATCATCCACCCAAGTACAATTTGTCTAATTTTAACTATTGCCCTTATAAAGCATTGGCCCATTTATTCATTGGATGTCAAAATGCATTTTTACATGGTCATATTGTTAAAGATATATATATGGAACAACCTCTAAGTATGGCTAACTCTCAATCCTTGAATCATGTTTTTAAGCTTCAACGAGCTCTACATGGAATTAAATAACCACTCGTGCTTAGTTTGATAGACTTAGTACTTATCTTATCTCATGTGGTTTCTTTTGTAGTCTTATGATCCCTCTCTTTTTATTTATCAATGTATTATTGCTTTACTTTTGTACATTGATTACATGCTTCTCATTGGATCTTTGTGTGTACTTTTCATTTCTTTTGTTCAAGTCTTAAGTCGTGAATTCTCCATGAAGGATCTCAGCCTCGTTCATCATTTCCTTGGCATTTTGATCTCCCATGCACATGCCATATTCCATCTTGCTCAGTGGCATTATGCTCTTACTATTCTTGAGTGGTAAAAAATGCTAGATTGTAAACCCATGCCTACTCCATTGGATATCAAGCTTAAACCTTTAACCAATCCTTTTATGGATCCTAGTTTTTATTATGGAATTGTTGGTGCTCTCTAATATCTCATGCTTACATGCCATGATCTCTCCTACAATATCATCTATGTTTCCTAATTCATGTATGCCCCAATAATTGCCCACTTGAAATTGGTTCATCACATTCTTCAGTACCTCAAAGGCACACTTTCTACTGGTTTACATCTTACCTCTAATACCTCACTTACTTTGTCTACGTTTTCAGATACTGATGGTGCGAGATGTCCTATGACAAGACGATCCACCACTAGTTATTGCACTTTTCTCGGTTCCAACATTATTTTATGGTGTGCTAAAAAGTAACACACTATCTCTCATTCCAATACTTAAGTCGAGTATCATGATATGGCTAATACAACAGCCGAACTTACATGGCTAAGTTATCTTCTTTGTGATCTTTGCATTTTAGTTCCATCTTCACCAACTCTTTACTATGATAACATCAGTGCTCTGTACATGACTATTCATCCCATTTTTCATGCAAAAATAGACATATCAAATGGGACTATCATTTTGTATGTGAATGTGTTTCTCTTAGGCTACTTGTCACTAAACATATCCCTTTTTCTCATTAGGTTTCCAACCTCTCTACAAAATCTATTCCAAAGGCCACTTTAGCTAACTTTGATAATAAACTGTGCCTTCAAGCCCAGCTCAGTTTACAGGCGGGTATTGACAAACCTGATAGCTGCATAACGCTGCAGCACTAGCTACATTTGCACAACACTATATAGCATTATATCGCTACTCCTTCATTAGCTGCACAGCACTGTAGTGCTAGTTATATCTGTACAATGTAGTCCTCCCATATTGCAGTGTTACACTATCTTCCTTTAGTGCTCTATTTTGATTGAATAAGCAGCTATATCTACACAGTGCTAGTCCTCCCATGCTGCAGTGTTATACTATTGCCCTTTAGTGTTCTATTTTGATTGAATGAGCCTTGGGAGTTACAAGGCGTATCCTATAATTTGTGGAGGGATAAGAAAGATTGTGCTCATTCAAATAAAAGGATATGGTTGGTGTCAAGGACCCCTATGAGTAACAAATTTCTATATATATGGTAGTTTGATTGATAAAGGAAACTTTAACCATTTTTTATTTTTAAATATTTATTTCCTTTTCTTCGTAGCTAGACTTATGACATTAGTTTTAGAAAATCAGTGTTATATATTTTTGTTCTCTTGTGTTAATTAGTATCAATGAAACAAGCAATAAAAAAAACACATTAACAAACTCTCTCTAATTCTATTTTTTATCTGTAACAAGCTTGTGTTTCTTTTTCTTTATTGGATTTGTTATTTGGGTTCTTAAACACATGATTAATGAAGATTTTCATGGAACTCCATCACAATAAGTAGGCACCAGGTTTTGGTTTTCCTTCTCAACCATTCTTTTTACTCACAGTAATTTATTTCCTTTAAAACCATACAATATGTACAATCATGTATATGTAATTATTATTCTTTTAATAAAAAAGGAGAGAGTGGTGAGCAATTTGGCAAGAACTGTAGTGATATTATGGTGCTTTGTGGGACTAATTCTCACTCAAAGCTACACTGTAAGTTTATCTAGCTTCTTAATAGTTCAACACCTATAGCCAAGTGTTACCACCATAGATGAGCTAATTAAAAATAAAGAACTTGTAGGCTACTAATAGGGTTCTTTTGTTCAAGCAACATTGACAAGCTTGGGTTTTATTGAATCCAAGTTAGTATCATACAAATCTACTAAGGAATGTGATGAGCTTCTGTTAAAAGGAAGTAGAAATGGAGGGGTTGCTGCTACTTTTGATTTACCACCTACCATACATTTCATTCTTCCATAGAATTGCTCCAAGTATACCTTAGTCGAACCCACTTCCATGTGTAAAACTTATCAATGGAAAAACAAAACAAACATTGAAGAATTTAACACTAATGGTCTTAGTTTTGTAAGTTCCCTCTCTTTTTTAACTATACTATTTGCTTCTTGCTAACTTGGTCATTTGAGTTATTTTTCTATTTCACTAACATTCAGGCATTTCTTAAAAGTTCTCCTCTAGCACCTAATATATTTAGGGCTGTTCTAAAAGTGACAGAAGGAGATAAAATCTTGGAAATAAAAAGAAAAAGGTTTGGCCCATAGAAACTCTACCTAGAACATAGAAACTCAGTTCCTTCTAATAGGCTTGGTCTAAATAGTTTTTGGGAGCTATTCTTAATTGATGGAATAGTTTCAGTTCCACCTCTAATCATTTACATTGGCATATTTGTGCACCATAATAGGGAAGTTTTCATGCCTTCTTCTTCTGATTATACAATTTCAACATGGTGTAAAAGGATTCTTTATTTACTTAGAATTTTTAGTGAAAAAGATTTCAGATCCCATATTTTCAATAAAAATGTAGTAAATGATGATAGAAATGGATTGAGTTTTCCTTTGTCTCCAGATTCAATTCATACAAATATCACTACAGAGCAAATGATAAGCCATGTTTAATTCTACTATCCAACGTTCATAACATTTAGGGAATATGTTAAGAGTTTTTTTAGCAATTATTAGTTAATATTTTATTATTTAAGTTATTAGCCACTGTCTAGCAGTTAGTTATTGATTCCTTTTTAAACTTTAGTTATTGACTCCTTATTTTATTAAGTTGTGGTCATAAATATAGGTAAGTTATTAACCATTTTGTATTTAAATTCCATTTAAAGTATGAATAAAGCAAGTGTAATTTAATAAAAAAAATCTTGCAATTCATTCTCACCCTAAGAGAATTCATTTTACTTTGCAATTGTATGTGTGGCTTTAATTTAGACCTATCAGTGGTATCAAATCTAACCCTACAATGGCCACTGACAAAGAGGGAATAAAAAATTTAAAAGTGGGACTAGGAGACCTCCAAGATCATATGAACAAAATGGAGCTTAGCATTAATGTCAAGTTACACAAATAGAAGAGACTATCAACAAATTATCTGAAACCTTATTGTCAACCAATAAAGGATCTAGCAACAACAATAATGACTATAATGGTCAACTCTGAAATAATAGGGAAGAAAATAAACAGTACATAGATGGAGGCTGGCCAATGTTCTCCTTCAACTATGAAGAAAGGTTAACCATAGGACATAGATGTCTAGCTCCATAACTTTTGCTACTAGAAGGGGACACAATTTATGAAGAAGAAGCTAAAGGTACTAATGTGAGTTACAATGTATACCCTAGCGTATATGGCTGAATATAGGATAAGCAAGGGGTCGAACACATGGAATAATGGGAAATCAAGTATTAATTGGATAAATACTAGGTTGAATAGGCTTACCAATAATCAAGTAGTAATTAATCAAATTATAGATCTAAATTAAATCATAAAATCCTAAACAATGCAATTATTAAGACATAAAATAATAACAAACAATATTTAAAGAAGTGGAGGTGGAAATTACAATATAAAATATAATAATGAATTATTAACACAAAACAACTATATTAACTATGAATGCAATTATTAAAGAATATGACCTAAAATCCTAAAGAGCAACTCTCATTATCAAATAAGGGTATTTCCATTTAGAGTCTACAAGCACTCTCATGTCATTGTAGAGATAAATAAAAACCATGAAGTTCTTTACCAATTCTTTGATCCCTCAAAGTGGATTTCTTGTCTCTAAGTACTTTCTTATCCATTAAGTGAATTCAATTGCTTTTCCATCAAATATCCCAACTCTCATTATGAATATTGGAATAAAACATCATATATGGTGATCAAGCATATAAAACATAATTAAGTACTCAATTGAAATCAAATCACTTATTTAAAAATGCAAAACAAATAACATAATTCATTGAAACTATCATCCATTGTAATTCCAACCTCCTAAGCAATTAGTCTTGATACATAATTAATAATAGCATAAACTTGATAAAATAATATTCAAACACTAAGAGAATTATAGAAAGGAAGAGTTAGAAACACTTAGAAATGAATTTAGAGTTTCCAATAATCTCTTTCAATAATAACTTGATGAATGAAAATGTCTACAAGGCAAATGCTCTTTTGATCTTCCTTCAATATCAACTTCAAGTTCCAACGATGAATGTTCTCCTAATAATCTTTGTTTCTCTCTAATGTATAATTATATCTATCTATCCCTCTTGTAGAGACAAAAATAAAGTACTTACATGTTCTAAAGTTGATAACCATAGGGTAAATGTCATGACAAACAAAAAGCTACAATTCTTGGTGAAGGATCACATTGCTTCAACATTGTCAATTATTTCAAGGGCATTTTCGGTAATCTAGATGAGTGAATTAGGTCTAAGTGTCTTTATGAAATTATAGCCTTCTCAATTATAGACACTTGAATCACTTGAATTTGAGTCATGTGAAGGAAGTCATGGTCAAAAGAGTGAAACATGGTCTGGAGGGTCGTGTTTCTTCATATCGTGCCGAGTTGTCGCGGTGTGACAACTCGAGATAGAGACATCTTATGCCAAGTTGGCATAGTGATGATGACTCGTGAAGGGTTTAAGTAAAGGGTGCCAAGTAGTGATAGTCCAAAAAAAACTCCAAAGCTTGCTTCCTTCATTCTTTTGACCTTGAACGACTTCAATATGTCCATATAACTTTTATAAGCTTCAAACAAACTTCAAAAACATATATACGTCATTAAAATTCATATAAATTTACTAAGAACAATGGAGACCAAAATCATTTGTAATTATGAATGAAATGCATGAAAACTAAACTAAAATGTGTACTAAATGCAACCTAAATATGCATGAAACATCATAAAGCTACTATGCTAATTGCAATATATCAAGCAAAACACAAAGATTAAAGATGAAGGTTAAACAAAAGATCAATATAATTAAGCACTAATAAGGGCATTAAATCAAAGAAATAAAGAAAAAAGGATTACAACCAACTCCACAAGCCCTTACAAGGCTAGAATATGGATAATAATTATTAAGAAAATAAAGTAACCCTTACCAAGTATTATTATAAATAAAATCAATGCAAGTCAAATTCAATTCCAATTTATTAATCAAACTCAAGTATAAAGGAAACTACTAAATTATAGAGGACAAAATAAAAGCATACACACACTTGTAATCAATTTCAAGGCAATTTTTGACAATAAAACTTTACTTGAGATATTATTAGAAGTCCTTTCCATATGAATACAAATAAGGAGCAAACACAAATGCACATAACTTGAAATCCATAACATTGTCAAGTGGCTACTAGCACTATTCATAGCCGTATTAGGCTAGAGGAATAAGATATATACACTTTGCAAAAAAAAAATTAGACGAATGCATTTTTACACTCCATATGATGATTTTTTTTATTTTTAAAGTCCTCATCCTTTATTGATCAATTACACATGCATATTGGCTAGAGTTTGCTCTTTTAAGCATATATCATTTCCCAAAAACTTTAAGCTCAGCTCATTAGTCCAAATTAATTAATTAAAGTGATTAAATATTTTAAAAGCAATAACAAAAGGAAAAAATCACCATCAAACCTACATTACCTTGTCCTAATTCTTAGCAAATAAGGCGAGAGAAGTAAATAATCAATCAAATTTTAAGATGTTTCTAATACTTAATATATTAATGAACCAAATTAGAAAAAAAAATCATTCCAAATCAAAAAGGAGTATAAAAATAAGATAAAAAATATGGTTTGCAATAATGCAACCTAGCATAGTAAATGAAAAATGCAATACAATACTTAAACTAAAAACGCAAAAGACTAAAATAAACATATAACTAGAATAGTCAAAACAAGAAAACTAGAACGAAAAATAATTAAGCTATCTAAAATCCTAAAGCAATTATTCTTTATCCTAATCTAATATTAATTTTAAAACTGTTATTCCCTAATAACGGTGCCAAATTCTGATATGAGTTAGAATGTATATCCTTGCTTCTATGGCTAACTATAGGATAAGAAAGGGGTTGAACACATGGAATAATGGGAAATGAAGTATTAACTAGATAAATATTAGGATGAATAGGCTTACCAATAATCAAGTAGTAATTAATCAAATTATAAATCTAATTTAAATCATAAAATCCTATACTATACAATTAGTAAGAAATAAAATAATAACAAACAATATTCAAAGAAGTGGAGGTGGAGATTACAATATAGAATAGAACAATGAATTATTAACAAAAAACAAGTATATTAACTGTGAATGCAATGATTAGAGAATATGACCTAAAATCCTAAAGAGCAACTTTTGTTGTCAAATAAGGGTATTTCCATTTAGAGTCTACGAGCACTCTCGTGTCATTGTAGAGATAAACAAAAACCATGAAGTTCTTTACTAATTCATTAATCCTTTAAAGTGGATTTCTTGTCTCCAAGTACTTTCCTAACCTTTAAGTGAATTCAATTGCTTTTCCATCAAATATCCCAACTCTCGTTATGAATATTTGACTAAAACATCATATATGGTGATCAAGCATATATAACATAATTAAGTACTTAATTGAAATCAAATCATTTATTTAATAATGCAAAACAAATAATACAATTCATTGAAACTATCATCTATTGCAATTCCAACCTCCTAAGCAATTAGTCTTAATACACAATTAATAATAGCATAAAGACAATAAAATAATATCCAAACACCAAGAGAATTATAGAGAGGAAGAATTAGAAACACTTAGAAATGAATTTAGAGTCTCTAATAATCTCTTTTGATAATAACTTGATGAATGAAAATGTCTACAAGGCAAATGCTCTTTCGATCTTCCTTCAATGTCAACTTCAAGTTCCAACTATAAATGTCCTCCTAATAATCTTTATTTCTCTCTAATGTATAATTATATCTATCTATCCCTCTTGTAAAGATAAAAATAAAGTACTTATATGTTCTGAAGTTGATAATTATAGGGTACAAGTCATGACAAACAAAAAGCTACAATTCTTAGTGAAGGATCACATCGCTTCAACATTAGCAATTACTTCAAGGGAATTTTCAGCAATCTAGATGATTGAATTAAGTCTAGGCTTCTTCATCAAAGTTATAGCTCTCTTAATTATCTTTCTAGAAACACTTGAATCTAAGTCTTGTAGAGGAAGTTATCATCATGCTTTAGAGGGTCATGTCTCTTCACATAGTGTTGAGTCGTCACGGTGTGATGACTTATGGTAGAGACATATTGTGCTGAGTTAGCATAATGGTAATGACTTGTGAATGGTTTAAGCAAAGGCTATCAAGTAGGGGCAGTCTAAAAACACTCCAAAGCTTGCTTCCTTCATTTCTTTGACCTTAAACGACTTGAATATGTCCATATAACTATTATAAGCTTTAAAACAACTTCAAAAACATATATAAGTCATTCAAAATTATATAAATTTACTAAGAACAATGGAGATCAAAAGCATTTGTAATTATGAATGAAATGCATGAAAACTAAACTACAATGTGTACTACATGTAACCTAAATATGCATGAAACATCTTAAAACTACTATGCTAATTGCAATGTATCAAATACCTCCCTAACAATGATGTCACTTCGAAAATGCTCAAGAATTGAGAGCTAGGTTTATTGACGTGGACATTAAGGACAAGAATCCAGTGAATGGAAAGGGTATTGATAAGCGATATTCAAATCTAATGTCCAACATTCACATGTATATGAGGAATATGTTAAGAGTTTGTTAGCAATTGTTGGTTAATATTTTGTTATTTAAGTTATTAGCCACTAGCTGGCAATTAGGTATTGAGTCCTTTTTAAAATCTAGTTATTGACTCCTTAATTTACTAAGTAGTGGTCATAAATATAGGGAAGTTATTAACCAATTTGTATTTAAATTTCATTTGAAGTATTAATAAAGCAGGCGTAATTTAAAAAAAAAGTCCTACGGTTCATTCTCACCCTAAGAGAATTCATTTTACTTTGCAATTGTATGTGTGGCTTTGAATAGGATCTATCTGCAAATGTCAGAAATGTCACCTTCTTCTCATGCTGATCATGATCTTACAAATGGACTAGCAAGCCCATATGACTATCTATGCATTATTGAGCTTCCTCATCCTTATAATCATGAAACACATTTACCAAAAAAAGTAGTTCTTAAAGTATCTTAATAAGTCAATGTCAGTAATCCTTATATGTATTGACGAAATAATATCACTTAAGTGGAGTTCTTAAATACTACTATACAAGAAACAACCCATAATGTTTTTTAGGTGGAGATTTTTGCACTCCACTTTTATTTTTTTAGTATATAAATTACAGGACCATTTTTTTTATACTACCCATAGGAGTAGGAATTCCTCCTCCCTAATGATGTGTTAACTTTTTTATGCTATCACTAATTAATAAAATAAGATACTTTAACTTTTTTAAAATCATTTATATTGTTAAAAAGATAAAATAACCCTTGTACATAAAACAAACAAAATTATGAATACACAATGATATTATATAAGGAAATAGTATATGCCATGGCACACGACGCTACAAAGCGTTACAGGCTATGACATATTATCTTTATGCCCTTAGTTTTTTTATTTGATTATTAAAAAAATTTACAAATTACAGGGGTTTTAATTCTTATACGACGGGTTCATCTATGTGTAACTTAAGTTTTAGATTTTAAAAAAATTCAAAAAAAATAAGGGGGCAAGGAGGTAATGTTTATGGGTTATTTTGTATTTTTTATCTATATGAGAAATTTTAGAAAAGTTAAATGATTGTATTTTATTAATTAATGATAGCTTAAAAAGTTGATACATCATTAATGTTAGAAGATATACATCATCAGCTCACATATATCTTATCAGTTGTTTATTTCATAATTGTATTGTATTCCAACTCTACTTTATAGCTACTATTGTATCTTAACTATACTTATATATTTTGTATTCAATCATAAGAAATATACAAGCTTTTATTCTCTAAAATACATTAAATCTTCATATGGCATTAGATTAGTAAAAATGGAAAACGATACCATAGCCATAACACTCACTTCTATCACACCCACCCTTGCGATTTCTTATTCACTTGCACAAGCTCATTATACTTTTGCAATCAAACTCACAACCAAAAATTATCTGGCATAGAGGACTCAATTTATTTCATTATTAAACTATCAACATCTTATGGGCTTTGTTGATGGCATCATGCTAGCCTCGCCAAGAGAAATTCCTAGCTCTTTGGATAATATTCAAACCCTTCCTAATCAGGAATTCCAAGAATGGTTCATCAAAGACCAATTTTTAATGACCTGGCTTCTGTTTTCACTTTCAGAGGAAGTTTTTTTTTATGTCGTTGGACTTACTTCTTCTTTTTATGTGTGGCGCACTTTACATCAAGCTTTTGGATCCATCTCCCAAAATAAATAATTACAGCTCCATATTAATCTCTAGGAGTTCAAACAAAATGATATGTTACTATCTTTTTACTTATAATGGGCTAATAGCCTTGCCGATGAACTGAGCTCCACCGGTAGACCTCTCAGTTTCATAAAATTTAATGCTATTGTTTATAAAAATATAGGCAATAAATTTCATTCAGATATTATAGTCTTAAATTTACAACCTAAGCTAATGCCATTCCATAAGTTGGATGGCCATTTAGTGGCATATGAAATTCTTCTCTATACTATCAATGAAGTGCCACAAGCCAATGTTGGCAACATTGCTCCTTCATAACGTACACAATCCTCTTTTTCTTAACCACCTTCCTAGTTCAACAACAATAATAATTTTCAATGCAAACCTTATTGTCAAATATATAGTTTCCACAATCATACCGTTGCTAACTATCATCATCACTATCAATGGAATACCACCAACACTTATTTTCTAAGGTTTTTGGTTTACCATAAGGCAATCATTTATACCACCCTACATTATATTCAGCTCCTTATAATAGTAGCTCTCTCCCCAAGGCTCCTTAGTACCTAGATATAGGGGCTACACACCATAAGACACTCAATTTGTCATCTCTCTTAACTCAACCATAAGTAATATAGGGGAAATGATCAAGTTTATGTTGCAAATGATACAAGTTTAAAAGTCTTTCATTCAAGTTCCTCATTCTTTCCTTCTTGTTCTAAAACCACTTATTCTCAAAAAATGTGTTGCATGTACCATATCTAACAAAACCTTTATTGTCTGTTTACAAATTTGCACATGATAACTCATGTTTCTTTGAATTCTATCCTAATAATTTTTCTATCAAAGATCAGGTCACCAAAATAACTCTACTCCAAGGGCTGAGTAAAGATTGACTAAGATGCACCTCCAAAAGCCCTTCACACTACCACCGCACCTTTCATTTTAGATTGGCATGCTCGTCTTAGTCATCCATAAATAAAGACAGTCACTAAAATAATTAGAGATTTCCAATTACCATG